>CAUYQU010081463.1:0-89359 GCA_963574635.1 Cheracebus regulus
CTTATTTGCTATTTTCATCCCCTATTCCTTCCTGTCTCCACTGTTAAACACAATTATTGGCATAAAAGAGGTTTTTAATCCCCATTTTAAACTGTATTCTAGCCTGGACAATAAAACAAGAATCCCATTCTCTCTCCCTCTTTCTCTTCCTCTTTCTTTCTCTCTTTACTTCTTCTTTTTCTTTCTTTTGCTGTTTCTTTCTTTCTCCTTTTCTCTCTTTTTCTAAAATAAAATAAAATCTATATGGGGGATCTCTAGACTGTCTACAGGACCCCAGCCCAGGATTTTTATAGCATTATCTCCTGTAAAGCATTCAACATCCTAATCACAAATGGATAGCCGGATCATCAACAGCAGCCAGCTGATCTGAGACTGGATCCAGCTCCGTGCCTCTTCCTGCCTCGGGGCTTCAGTCTCCCCTGTGCACCATGGGGATTGGCACGATGGGTATGCAGGCCCTTCCTGCATTAGCAGTCCAGGTGAGTTTGCTTCTTACAGGACACTCAATGGGTGACGGTTCCCACCTTTGTACTTGGGAGGCTGGTACGAGCAGAGAGGAATATCAGTAGAGGAAGGATATTCTAATGAGGGGCCCTAAAAAAAGTCCAGGGTTTTTATCAGGACGGAAGGCTGCCGTGAGCTCCACTGGCCGAAGGGTCGAGTTGGCCCAGTGCTGGAGACCATTCTGGTGGGCGGGGCTGTAGCAAGCGCAGGCCAATTGGAAGGGCCAGGAAGTGGTGACTGACATACAGAGATCAGCAGGGGGCCAAGGGGAGACTCCCGCTGGTGGGTTCCAGGCTCTTCTAGATTGTTCAGCAGGGCAAAGGTCAGACGCAGAAGAAGGCATCAGCAGAGGCATGGGGGTGGAACACAGGGGCCTGGGGACACTGGCACAGCCTTTCCTGGGTCTCCTTAACAACAATGGGTAAAGGGGTCAGCCACCCGCTGTGTCTGCCAGGAACCCAGATCCCAGCGTGGGAGCCCACGGGTGAGGAATGCTGTGAACTCACCAGCTAAGAGGAGCCAAGGAGGGCAGAGGCCAAGAACGAGAGGCAGGGATGGAAAGCGTCCCTGAGTGAGGCCGCGACAGTGTGGCGCCCGGGACAGAGCTTGGGGTGGGGCACCTGAGTTCAACGCTCGGCCCCACAGTCTCCAGCTGGGTGACTTGGGACCAGTTACCTTCTCTGAAGTCTCAGTTTTCTCATCCATAAAATGGGCTAAAAAACATCTTCGCTTTGGAAAGTGGTTGTGAGCATTAACAGTGTTGGATGTGAATTCCCAGCACAGGCCTGGCTCATGGTAGACTTTCATAAACAATCGCTTTTATTAATCTCGACGAAAATCAGCTGCAGTGTAGTATAGGTGTGAATGAGGAATGGCATTCTGGCACAGCAAAAGGCGATGTTCCAGCTGCCCCTTGGTTTATTAAAATGCCACCTTCTTCTGCACATCTGGATGAACAGACTTGACGTCTAGCTTCTGTGACTCCTTCCTTTGCTAGAAAGAATTCCAAGTGAGCCCATCTCCAAGTTTACTTCTAAAGACAGTGACAAGCACAAGCTGTGTCCAGGGCAGCTGGAGATGGCATTTCTATTTTGGTTGCCAATAGTGTCAAACAGATACTTGCAATGTGCTGTCAATCGGAATTGGACAGAAAGGACAGGAGATTCCAGCTTAGGCCAGAATCTCATACCTTTGTGAAGGCCACATAAAAAACCCGACGTGTATCAGCATGTCCACGGGATGATCGGGCCGACGAGCTCTGGGAGTTTCAGAGAGAGAGTACGTTCATGACAAGACGGGAACATGTGGCTGCCACAGTGCGGGAGAATTAACCACAGTTCCGTACCCTGTACCGTTTAATAAGCATCTCTTGTTTGATCTTCTAACAACCGCATGGGGGGGATGCTGGCCCCATTCTACAGGCAGAGAAACTGAGGCCCCATGAGGATAATAGACTAGACCAGGGTCATAATACACCGAGGAAAGGGTGATGCCTGGGCTGGAACCCAGGAATCTGACCCTAGCGGCAGGCTCATTTCTACACGGGCATGCCGCAAGTCCTGTGTCTTGCTCAAGGCAGCTGTAGGCAGCAAAGCTAGCGGTTCAGGCCTGCTTTCCCCCCTCTGGTTTGTTTCTATTTGTTGTATTTTCTACTTATTGATTCCATATGAGACTATTAGACCAGAGTGTGCTGGCTCCTATTGAAAACGCTGCACAGCCTTCCCTGCCCCCCAGGTGGGTAGAGCCCCTCATTACATTCTCACAGAATCCCTTGTGCTGCTCTTTTGAGACCCGTATCACAGGTGGAATTACATTAGGCCTTGTGGCCTGATTCGTGTCTTCCTCACTATACCTCAAGCTTCCTGAAGACAATCATGTCTTTCTGCTTTATCCCCAGAGCTTATAATGATTGCTGGCACATGGCAAATGATGACAGCTTCCCCTTGGAGGAAGAGTAGAATTTCATCCAGAAGAGACGGGTGGTGGCCACTCCAGATGGAGAGGCCGGCCTTGTTGGGGGAAAAGCCCTGACGGAGCGTCCACCTCGTCCACGTCCTCTCAGTATGGAAAGCGCAGGCCCTGACACGTACTAGCTGACAAATAAGACTGATTTAATGAATGGATAAAAGTCAGAAGGAAATTCTGTCCAGGGCTCTCTGTCCCGATTAGTTTCTTTGCATGGCTGGTTTGGCTAATATTGGTTCAAGGGGCAAGAATGCAGGGAACTTACAGGGGGCTGTCAGGCGTCGTATGTTTTATATACATGTTTCGTTATCCTAAGAATAGGGTAATAAAAGAATCCTACGGGATTATAGTAAGAACCTTCTGGGCTTATAATGGTGGGTCACTTGGGATTCCAGGGGTCAAAGATTGGATACCGGCTTAGACGGATGGGAGTGGTGGTTGGATGTGTCACCTTACCTGGCAGGATTCCAGGCCACTTGAAACTCCCCTGATTCAAACCTCAACAGGTCCAACACCTGGGCAGGAGGGGACCGGACTGAATAGAATGACGTAGGGTTCTTGTACACAATCCCAACGTGTGGGCAGCGGGGAACAGACACTCGCTGATGGTAAGGAGAGAGGTGAGGAGATCAGTGCAATAAAGTATGCGTAGCTCTACGTTATATTTTTATCCAACTCCTTTCCTGCCGCAGGACCTTTGCACGTGTTACTCCCAATTCTTAGCCTCCCTTCCACCCCTTTGCAAGACTAGCTCCTTCTGGTCCTCCAGGCCTCAACCTATTTTTTCTTCCTCTGAGGGGACTTCTCTGACTACTGTATTACAAATAGATCTCTCAATTTCTCTTATTCTCTTTCTTAGTCTTTCATTTGTTGCTTTCATTACACATACTAGAATTCGTCATCATTTTACTTATTTCTGTTTACTTGTATACTTAAAAGTCTATTTTCCCCACTAGAAGGTAAACTCCATGAGGCCAGGGCCACGCCTGCTTTGTCACCATTGATTCCCTGTGCCTCACAGTGCCCGGCAGAGCAGGCGGCCGTCAGCCTTGGCAGGCTGTTTGACTGATTGAGTGAAGAATTACGTCACTGATCAAGATTCCCTGTGAACTCTGGCTGCCTAGACATTCAGAGCTAAAATTTTAATGCAGCTTTAATAACTGTCTAGGTCATTAAGATGGGCATTTCTGAGTGCTGACCTTTTATCTGACGTTCCTTGCTCAGCGGACCTTTTTTTAGTTGGCCTCTGTAACTGATGCTTGTCATTTATTGTAAGAATCACACTTTCCCTCACGATGTCAAGCAAACACGATGTACACTGCAGGCAGGAGACATGATCTTTTTGTACCTTCCAGAAAACGGAACTGTGTAAGCAGGGGCAACAGAGCTGTGACCAATGCTGTGTTCTCTTCATCAGGACTGTCTTTAGCAAGAACTCGTTGGTTAGGCGCTGGTACCTTTGGGGTTCAGGCCTGCCAGCTGAGCCCTGTGATGGGTGAGGGTTCTGTCACAGGTGTACAAGGGCCACAGCTATTCTACATAGAACTTTTGTGCAAATTAGAAAAAGGTGCCCCTATGGGTGGCTGTAGCACTGTGCAAACACAGAAGGTTTGGCAGATGGAGTGTTGGCTGGATATCTTTGTGCAGTAAACAACCTGAACCACTGTACATGGTGGTCGTGAGTGGAAAGGTCTCTAAGGCTGGGGAGGACCCCACTTGCCTTCGTATTTGCACCCCTCTCTGTAGGGGCTGCCCAGCAGACAGGGCTTCCTGGTGTCAGTCATGGCTTCCCTTAATCACGTCCGCGTCTGTGCAACCCTTTGGAAAATGCGGCTGGGAGGGCACGTGGGTTGGGGAAAGAGCATTTGTCAGGTGTCTAGCACTAGGCTGGGTGCTGGACGTACAGCGGTGAGTATGACCCGGTCTTTTTTCTGTCTGATGAAAGGAATAGATAGGCAAATAAGTGGGAATAAATTCTCAGAAGCAAATGACTGCAAAGATACGGGAGCAGAGAGAGGAGCAGCCTGCCTGGAGTCACGTACGGCTTCTCAGGTGACAGGCTTCATGACTTGGGTCCTTAGAGGAGTTCCCAGGCCAAGCAACAAAGGACAGGGCATTCCAGGCAGGCGGAACAGCGAGTGCAAAGGCACGGAGCTCTGAGGCTGCGTGGTGAGGTCTGGAAACAGAGGCTGCCCGAGGTACGGGCACGTCCTCCTCCCACACACCCAGCTCCTGTCCACCCGAAGAGGTCTCATGTTTCCTCTTCTGTGACGCCTTCCTTTGCCCATCGGTCCCCTCACCCCCAGTCTTCGCGGTGCACACAAAGAATAGCGCCTAACTCCGCAATCTCCTCGTAGCGCCCGACCCTGCATACTGCTGTTATTTCCTCTGGGCCCTCACCAGAGGGGGGCTGGGGCCACCATGGCTCACCTTTGTGTCCTCTCTTCTCACACAGTGCCAGGCACATGTCAAGTGGTAGAAAATGACTTCCATGAATGAATCAACAGTGTGCCTGAAGTAGAGTGTGGTGAAGCCAGTCGAAGCCACCCTGGAGAGGCATTCTGGGTCTTGAAATGCCATGTAAGGGAAGTTTTGGGCAGAGGATGACCTCACAGTCAAGGTCATAGCTGTCTGGCAGGAAGCAGGGCATTCACTCTGGCCAGCGGATCCCAGCTGTGAGACACCCCAGCCTCTGACCCACTGGGTCATGCAGGTGCCTCAGTGCCCAGAGCAGAGTCCAGGGAGGAGGCCTCAAGGGACGGGGGGCGCCCAGGGCTGTCTCGGCCAGGGCACCTGTGACTACAGATGACGAACAGTAGTGCCTTGCGTCATCTCGCCTGATACAAAGCCCAGAGGTGGGAGAGTTTTCAGGTGAACCGGGCTCAATCGTGTAATGATCTCATGGAGGTTCTCCATCTCCCTGCCTTGTGACTTGACGGTCAGCTTCATTGCAGGATGCTGGCAGCGGCTCCGGGAGTCACACCCAGACCACGAGCGTCCAGCGGTTTAAGAGCCATTCCCTCTGCGGGCTCCTTCCTAAGAGCAAGGAATCCGTCTCCAGAAGTCCCCTGGCAGACCTCCCCTCACATTGCATGGGCCAGAGTTGGGTCACACGTTCACCCTGGCACCAACTACTGGTCAGAGCTTCATGATTGACTCAGATGATCAGGGGCCAGGGCTGGGGCTGCTTCTGCCTGCAGCAAACGGTGCTGCCTGGCGGAGGACAGAGTGCTGAGCTGCAGAGGACCCTGACCCCACTTCTAGGCCCTGAGCTGGGGGTGTGCAGTGAGGATGAGCAGTGACCCCTCCAGGGTGTGCAGGGGAAGGACATCCTCAGCAGAGCCACCGCTCAGGGGGAGGAGGAGAGGGAGGGAGTGTGTTTGCCAGGGCAGGGGATTCAGGTGCGCGGCTGATGGGAAAGCTGCGGGGGTGCAGAGGGCGAGGGGGTGAGATGGTGGAGGCTGGGGGGGTGCAGAGGGCGAGGGGGTGAGATGGCGGAGGCTGGGCGGCAAGCATCAGAGGAGAAGCCAGCATGCTAGGAGGGCACCGAAGGCGGGTGAGAAAGGCTTTCCACCCGGCTGCAAGTGCCACATTATGTGCTGGCTGGGAGGGAGGCCCTGCAGTGCGCTGGGGGTTTGATGACTTAGCGTTCTGGGCTGAACCTCGAGGGGACAGGTGTGGCTGAGGCTTGGTCTGTAGGAGGGAGGCTGTGAGGGGCGGGAGACGGCACAGCCTGGTTCAAACCCTCCGCCCACAAGCTGCACACTCACACACTCATACACACGCACAGCCTTGCCATTTGCAATGGTAGATCCTCAGATGGCACCACCCAGCTGTTTGCCAAGCAACAGAGGAAAGGCCCTGATCATTATTCAGAGGCATACAGCGGAATTATTTGTATCTAACTACCCCCTTGACATCTTCACTCGGCCATCTCAAAAGCTCTCAGAGCCCACGCCTCTCAGCCAGGATGGCTAGAACAGCCGGCGGCTGGCTGGAGGCTCTTTATGGCCATGGAGTCTCTTCAGCAGGGTGTCAGGGATTTTTACAAGGTGGCTGGGTTCCAAGAGGGTGAAAGAGTGGAAGCTGCAAGCTTCTCAAGGCCTGGCCTGAGAAGTCCTAAAAACTTCTATTTTTCGGATCAAAGCAAGGCATATGGCTGGGCAAGCCCGAGGCCTGTCAGAATCAAGAAGGGAAGCAGACTCCATCTCCTCAGGAGAGAAGTGGCGGGTGTACCCAGGAATGAGAGGATAGTTGGCGGCCCTCTCTGGACGCAAAGTGCCACAAAACTGCTGCGCATGCCTGTCTAGTGCCAGCTGTACACCACCACATCACTGATCTGATCAGGGACTTCCCAAGCTATAGATTTGGACCACCGAATCACTCTTGAGATCATCCAGTGGTCCAAATTCATCACTGTTTTAACCTGGGTTTTCTTAGAAGCCAGACTGGAGGCCCAATTTGAGTATACGTGGTTTGTTTGGAAGGTGACCCCAGGAAGCCCTGATAGGGAAGGGTTATGACAGGGATAGCTGGATGGAAACCAGGTGCCAGTGAGAAGGTTATGCTGCAGGCTCCTGGAGCTCAGTCTTGCTGGGATCCTGGGAGGTGATCCAGAACTCACCGGAGGGGCAGGAAGCTGGGGTGTTTATCTCCCACTTCCCACTCAGGGGCCAAGATCCTACCCCAGACCCACAGAACTTCCGTTTGAGCTGATACTACTTTTCATGCTTGTTCACAATACCTTCATTCACTGGCTCCCAGTTCTAGAGGCCTCTTATTGTTACGGCCCCTGGGCTGGAGAGGCTGCATTGCACCATGGAGTCACATGCAGCAACCCCGTCAGGCTCTTCAGCAGTGAATGCAACTGCAGACTCTTCCAGGGCCAAATGTGTTTTCTCGGCTTGGGTCTCTGGGCTGTCCGTGCCTCACCCAACCCAACAGTGTCTTCTGGCTGCAAAAGCTGTAATTAGAAACTGCTATGGGCTGTTACTTTGTAGCTGCTGGAGAACTCTGCCTCCAGCCGCCATGCTGTGAGGAAGTCCAGGCCATCCTGCTGGAAAGCGAGATCATAGGAAGAAAATACATGGTGAGAGAGAGAAGCCACAGGGAGGAGCCCTGAGCCATCAGACATGCGATCTGCAGCTTTCTGGATCTTCCAACGCAGCCCAGTCACCGGTCAAACGCAGCGAAGAGACAATCCATGAACTGCAATACAGAGCAATGCAGAAGAACTGCCCGGCTGGGTCTCATCTGCATTTCTGACCCTCAGAATCTCCAGCAAACCAGATGGTTCTTGTTTTAGGCCACTGCATTTTCTAGCAATAGATAACCAAAACAGCACTGCTGGCCTTGCTACCCATATGCTTGTAGCCTCTGCTTCCCAAGTTTGCTGACACTGCATGTCCTTCCCCTGTTGGTGGAGAAAGTGTTTATTGAAAGATATTCAACGCCCAGTTCAAGGAAGTAGGGAATCAGGGCAGTGAGTACTGCTGGGCAGGCTGGGAGTGGCAGAGAGGTCACAGCATGTGCTCGATGGTTCTGCCCCGCAGGACCGCCCGCCAATGCCCCTGAGAGCCTCAGCAGGGAGTGTGGTGAGTTCTCTGCCTCCCTGTGCGGTTCTGACTTGTCACTCAAAAGCAAGAATTGAATGCTCAACTCTAGGCATGGCCTAGGAAGGCCACAAAGGGCTCCCAGTAACAGGCCAGCTTAAGATCCCTTTCCCAACGGGGCAGAGCTGGAAGACTGGCCTCATCCGGGGGCTCAGTTGGACCCAGGAGCTACTGACAATCTTGTCTCGGCTGCTAAAAATCAGCCGAGAAGACACAGATAGAGCTGAAATCCCAGGGCCACCTGAAAACAAAAGCAGAAAGCAGTATTAGGGATTGATCATCCTGTAGGGTTTCTCGGTGAGTTCCATGGCTCTCCGTGTGCAAAAAGCATTACTGAATGAAAATGTCATGTCTGAGCACCGGGTGTTGCATCCAGTGGTGAATGTGTATCCAACCTACAGGGGGAAAATTTTAATTCCCATAAAAATATGCAAAGTTACTAATTAAAAAATTTCCCCATCCACATTAGGATCACAAAGTGTATAAATCTCCCAAGCTGATGATTGTACCCAGTTCAGATTTTATTAATAAAATCTAATTTGTTTTCCCAGTTTTATGGATTAGATCCCCTAGTTATGCTATTTATTCCCACCACCTTTTCTTCTTGAATCACAAAATAAATGTCAATTTCTGAAGTTAGATGGTGAATATTCATCTCTCTCCCTAGAATATTGTGGGTGGGAGGCTTTTTTCCTGATTTAGAAGGGGGAAAAAAACCACAATTTAAATGTGAAGTACACATAAAAGAATTGAAAAGGTATTATAAAACATTCTTTTTTCTTTTATTCTCTTTTTATCTCTGTTCCCTACTCTCATTATTCTCCTCCCTGTAGAAGACCATTCTAATATATTTAATGAGTATTGTTTTGTTTCTGTCTTCATGTAAACGTGCACTGTTGTTTTGTGGGCATGTATTTTGAATTTTTGTTATTATGTTACACATCCCATTGTTTCTTCTTCTTCTTCTTCTTCTTCTTTTTTTTAACTCAGCACTGTGTTTCTAAGATCTATCCATGTTGCTATATGAACATCAAATCTACTGATTGTAACTGCTGTAGGGAACTCCAGGAAGTCCATTCTCCATGTTTCACCTGTTAATTCTGCCAGGGATGGACACTCTAATGGCTTCCAACCATGGCCACATTAAAAAAATTATACTGAACATTCTTGTTCATGTTCCCTAGCAAACCCCATAAAATAAATGTCCATGCATTTATTCACAGATCAGAGTGCAGCTTCACATGACTTTATCTCAACACAGACCAAGAAGGACTCAGCATGTGGAGCTGACAGCATCTCAAACAGTGATGAAAGGTTTTGTGATACAATATATAATGTTGGGAGTACTGGTTAATCATTTGGGGAAAAATATCCAGTAAACACTGATTTATAAAGCTGAATTTAGATTTCTTAAATTCTGTCTTCATTGTCGTATTGAAAACATTCAAACAGCTGAAAGAGTTAACAGTGTGATTTTGAAAATACAGATAATCATTTTAGAAAAAATTATTTCCGAATTAATCAGTACATATCCTGCAAGGGAAAAAAGTGTTTAAAAAGCAAATCTGTTGTATACATTCAAAACAAACATGCATTCACAGTACAGATTTCCTAAGGTTTGTACAATCAGAGTGCATTTTTCCAGTTGAGCAATGTGATTTGTTGGCGGGGGATACGAAATCACTGAGCAAATGGATCACATGTGCCCACATTTCCTGGTACATGGTCTCTGTTCACACAGCCTGCTTCTAAAAAACAGCATTCTTCCCTTTCAGTTTTAGCTCCTACTTGAGAAAGTCAGATACAACCACAGTCATAGGGTGGCACTTCACCTGCCTTCTTTCCCTATGGGAGGTTGCAGTTTTACAGTGTGAATCTCTCTTGCTTGTCAAAATGTCCAACAGATTCCAAAGATGTATTTTTCAATGTACTCTTTTATTCTTTTTCCAGGCTCTGACATTCTTAGTTCATATTGCCATTTGGGTCTGACAGCTAGCTGCTAAGCTCCCAGCCCAAACTAGAGACCTGCTTGCTTGAGAGTCTGTGGCCATTCCGTGGTCACCTCAGCAACGTCTTTCCCCTTAAGTTGAGCAGGTTTTTTTTTCTTTTGTGACCTCGCTCCAGCACTCCCAAAGGATTCAAGTGGGGCAGCAGATGTTGGTATTTTGACTCTCTCTTCTCAAATGACTCCTTCTCCAGTCTCCATTTTGACTCTTGCCATTACGGATGTAGGAAAAAAGAGTTTTTCCAGAGATTCCTGAGCCCTCCCAAATTGTTGGGAGAGTGAATCATCTTAGCTTTGGTTTGGTCAGCCCTCTGCCACTCACTGAGCACAGGCGGAGAGTTTTCCTGATGCCAGCTAAGCCTCCACCACAACAGGACTATCTGTGCACATTTGGATCACAGTTTCTCAGGTCTTACCCCTCACATCTTTCCTACTAAATCTGGAGCCCTGAAACCACTCCTCCTTTCTTCCATCTCTTATGTTTCAGAATAGTTCTCCCCAATTCATATAGAAGCTTCCTTTAAAAAACCGTGTGCAACAATAGCTGGAAAATTTTAGGGATGATTAATAAAAAAAGGGACCTTTCCCAACCAGATGTAAAGTGCCTTGAGCTATGATAACTGATACAGTTTAAGACTGCCACATGAATTGATACATAAGTGAAAAAGAGGAGAAAGTCTCAATACAGACCAAGAAACTAGAAGAATTCAGCATATGGAGATGACAGCATCTCAAACCAGTGGAGAAAGGTTGTGTGATACAATATACAATGTTGGGAGTACTGGTTAATCATTTGTGGGGAAAATAAGAGTTAGATCCCTACCTCACACCAGATAGGGGAAACATCTAAACGTTATGAAAAGAAGAATGAGAAAAAGGAGTCATCAGTATACTAGAGAATATTGGTGAATATATATATATATTATATAATATATCATATGTATATATTCACCTATATATATATACATATAACCTGAGAATGAGAAAAGCCTTAAAAAGCACAGGAATGGAGGCAAAAAAACCAAACAGGAATATCGACAGATTTCAGTAAGAACAAAAGCTAAGCACTTCTACATCTATAAACCCATCATAGTAAAGACTTAAAGGTAAAATGAAATGAAGGAAAACGTAGCATAGATGGCAAATTGTTAATATAATTAGTGTATTAAGACTTACCACCAATCAATAAGCATAAAATTGAGACTAATGTTGAGCCCTAGGTTAAGGCATTATTGCTCAAGGAAGGCTGCCAGCCACTTGATGATGGGTTAATTACATCCGACCCTTCTTCTAATAGAGCGGCAATGTATTCATTTTAGATTTTTACCTACTGCAGAGATGAGTTTGCCTTCCCTATCTATGGTGTCTCTGCCAACACTCCTATCTGTGGACAGACAGACTGGCATGGTATTCTGAATAACATGGCCCCAGCTTGAGGGAGCTATTTTATGGAAAGGGGAGGGCTGACAATGACACACTGCAAAGGATTCCCTTGGTCTACCTATCAGTTGGAAGGAACCAACCTAATGCAACAGTGACATGAACTGTTGGCTTGGCTAAGGGACGGGCTCTGGGACGACACTCTGCAGGGTTGGCGTGCTGAGCTCCAGGATGCCGTATGCACACTAAACTGATGAGCAACGTGTGTCACCAGGACCTAGAATACAGAGGTCTGGCAAAGGAAAGGGGAAGCAAGTTTGGTCCCCTTCACTATCGCTCCCAGTGACACTTAGAAAAGCTGTATTTGCTTGTGTTGAACCCTTAGATTCTGTTGTATCAGGGGTCCTATTTCCCAAGTGGAGAATGCTTCCATCAGGAATTCCTCTCCATTGGGAGCTATGGCTGTCATCTAGTTGGTCACCTTGGCTGCTTGTGCCCATGGTCCAGGAGGTAAAGAAAGTGATAGTGGATTCTTAGAATAGATTCTCCCAGAGGCAGGTCCTGGAATCAGGATTTGAGTGCAAATAGTTTATTAGGAAGATCACTGCAGGAAATACCAGAAGGGGAGCAGAGAAGTAAGTCGGACTGAAGCAGGAAGCCAACATAGGATATTAGTAAGTGGGTTGCTGTTGAGGAAACAGGCACTCAACTCTGCTGAGGACATCTGGGAGAAATGTGGAGCATGTCTTAGAGCTGTCGCACCAGAAAGGCAGAGAAACTGGGTATTTATATACTAATTTCTGCTCTTCCCAGGAGCTTCAACTCCAGGCACCTTGTCTTGCACTGAATGAAAGCTGGGCATGTTCTGAAGGCTGGAGAAAGCCCCCAGGCAGGGAGCAGTGGTGTTCACAGCAAATACTTATGTGACACGGGTGGGCTCCATGTTGGAGCTTGATTTTCAGTGCAGTCATCCCTCCAGCGTTTCAAGATAAGGGCCTTTTCAGATGCCTCATGGACCCCTCGGGCTTTTACACTGTGCCCTGAGTTCATACCTGGCTGCTGATACATCGTTGTTATTTTCGTTCTTCGTGGTTCCTGTGACCATGAACAGCAGCTAGTCAGTGCCATCACCCTTATGATTACCATCACCCTCCGATTTTCCCGGATGTCCGAGCTATTGCTTAAGCCTGGGCATGTCCTTCCCCCATGCCCTCCCAACCCACTGAACATGCATGATCCTGCAGCACGGCAGCAGGGGTGATGACCGCCGCATTTACCTCCAGAAGTTCAGTTCTTGCCTTCCAGCCGGTGAGACGTTCAGTTCCAGAATCCCAGCCTACCGTCTGCTTCCTGGGGCCACCTCCAATATCAAATGTCTTAGTTTGGGTTCCTCTTGAAGCAGACTCTGAGACTAGACTTTCTGGATGAGTAGTTTGTTAGGGAGTGACTCCAGGAAACAGCAGTAGGGGCATGAGGGAGTGGGACAGGGCAGGGAAGGAAGCCCGTGTGGCACTTGTTAAGGAGAAGGTCACCACTGTGGGTAACTGGGCTCAGTCCTGCTAAGGACCTCCAACAGATGGCGTGGACATGCCTCCGAACTGTCCCAGTCCCATCAGAGGGGCCACACGGCTGGGGGAATTTATCTGCCAACTCCTCGTCATCGTTAGTTGAGATTGTCCCCAAAGTGTCCCCTTCTCAGCACCTCTGACCTGCTCTGAGGGCAGGCGGAGTGTGTGCCCACAGCCAGAGGGAGGCCTCAGCAGGGAGTCTCTGGGGCTTGAGGTACGCAGCTCATGTGCGTGTGACAGTGATTGTCGAGGGGATATGAATGGAGCCCTGACAGCTGTAATTTGAGGGGTGGGGCATGAAGTTTGTCCTAATGACCACAGGGTGCTCGGGCTGTGCTATACCATGGGGTCAGAAAGGAGGATTTACCAGTTTTATGGCATTTCCGTGCCTGGTGAGAAGGTTGTTTTGGCAACCACAATCCCACAACTGCCAAGGCGATTAAGGGTTCACACCCTTCGGTGTAAAAGAGCTGGGTCACCTTGCCCAGCGAGCAACAGAGATCAGCATGCTGGTGAAGGAGACCAACATATTTCACCCCAAAATACACTCTGGCATATTTTGAGATGGCTGTTCAGAGGGTCTACAGACAGAAGCATCCCCTCAAGCTGTGTTTTGCAGGGGAGATCTGCACCGATGCAGTCAGGTGCTCTCTGAAGCCTCCCCTTGTCTAGATCTAGGCAAGACGAACGGAGAGTCTGACCCTTTTAAAGAAACATTTACCATCTATTCTGTCTGAGGGCTGCCACCTTTGAGATTTTATCTACGTAACAAGACTGTCTTTGCCAGCCAGGTCTCGCTCTCCCTCCCATAACCTGTCTTGCCACTATAACCTGATTTATCACCATAACTCGTTTTGCCATAATCCTAGCTCCCTTTCTCCCTGTAGCCTTAGGATGCATATAAGCTTATGAATCCCACTAGGGGGCTGGAATAATAACTCTGTGGTTCTCCCCCATGCCTACATCAATTCATTTGTATGCCTTTTCTTTAATTAATCTGCCTTTTGTCAACGGACTCTTCAGCAAACCTTCAGAGGACAAACTGGAAGTTTTCCCTTGACCCCCACACTGGCTGTGGGTGAGGCAAAGCTAGGGTGAGTGGTAGAGGAGAGGGATAATGGTTCATTATGGCTTCAGGGCCAGCTGTGTTCTGTCTTTGAAGATATTGTGGCGACCATCACCTTGACCACCACCTTGAAGGGAACACTCCATGCACTGGCCTTAATGAAGGACGTGCACAGAACCAAGCGGTGCAAGAGGTGGACTGTCTACAATGTTCAATCTGCGTCTTCCTGTCCTTTCAGCCTCACTTTCGACTCCACCCTCCTGTGGTGGCCAGTTCCACACAGGCTTTGACCAGCTGCATGCAGGGCAGCGTCATGCCTTCTTTTTTCAGGCCCACGCTGGTGCCCCTGTCTCCCTGCCCAGAGCATGCAGAACCCCAGGGACCTGCCTGCAAGTCACTCACGTGCAACCCGGATGTTCAAGCCAAGTTTAATCCTATGACCAGTGGATGGGAGTGGGGAGCAGAGCCAATGGACACATGTTTTTTCTTTTTTTTGGCAGCAGCAAACCCTGGGGTCTTCACTAACACTGTGTGGGGAGGCGGGCATTAAATGTCTTTTGGTTCTTCGTTGGCAACAAGTTAGTAACCCAAGAATGTAAAAATTCAGTCTCTCCACTTCCAGCTGATCAATGTGCACGCAGCAGATATGTGCATTTTCTTTTGCCTCTGGGGAGGAAGTTCTGAAGACATTTCCTCTGAATCCTCAGAATCCATGGGATTAAACACTATTGTCCACAGAGGTGGCCAACGTGTGAACACATCCTTGGATCGCCTTTTCCTTTGTGAGTGTCTTACTCCCCCGTCCCTCACTTCTTCTTGGGATTACTTTTCGAGCAGACTAACTTCATGCAAGCTCTGGGGGAGTTTAGACTAAGGCACACAAGGTCTCATGCATTGATGGAATTAAGTTTCTGCTAGGTCACCTCAGTGTCACTTACTTTTGTTCCCTGTAAATCCGATTGCTAAAGCTTTATAATATCAAAAGTCAACACCTTTCTAAACTTCTCCCCAGACCTCAAGGAGGCTGGTGCTGTCTGCTCGGAGGCTTTGTCGCATTTTAACCTTCACTTCTTCTGCATGTGGCTTTCTCAACGTCATCGCCTTTGAGAGGTGACCCTCTGGCCAGGGAACACAGCGCTAGTTGGTTGAGACATAATTCTCCATGGGACTGTCATGTTTCTGCATGTCCTACAAGTAGAGGCCTTCTACAAGACTACGTCTTTCAATGGTGTGTATATCCAAATGCTATGGAAGACACAGGTAATGTCTCCCTCTCGAGCAAAGGGCAGGCTTGCTTACTGCCCATTAGAAAACACTTGAGGTCCCTAACTTCAGGGTTCCTCTCTTGAAATGCAACGCACTGAATCTGCAGGTATCACCTAACCCTCTTTACATTATCCTGCAGGACAAAAAAATCTGCTGCTGCAGATTTTCCTTGTTATTACAGTGAGCCACACAGTCCTCTTTCTCTGACCCAGGAATCTTGTGTCTTCTGCCAGCATCCATGAAACTGGCAGCCTAACTCATCAGCTTGTAAGAGTGACAGAACCTCAGACTCGCCAGTTATTGATGTGTGCTATTTTCATCTTCGCTGAAATTCTAAGGCCACTTGGTTAAGCTATGTTCATCCCTCGGCCCGTGTTATTGCAAGAATCCTTTCAACAATCATTCAACCATGTTTTTGAGGACTTTCTGTGTGGTCTGTGCTATTCTTGGGCCTGGAGATATGGCAGTAAGTGAAATAGACAAACATCCTCACCCCCTGGGCCTTACTTCCTAGTGAAGCTTTCACTTGTATCATCCGCTTCCTCTCCTTGTTTTCTTTCTCTTTCTAAATAACTTGGACCTAAATTCGCTGATGACACTCTATTCTGTCCTCTAACCCTGAGACCAAATACTTCCTCTTCCTGCGAAACCGATTTCCTTGAATTTCTTCTCAGATCAATACTGCCAACTTCTCATACTTTGAGACCAAAAACCTAGATTCTGCTCCTGACACTGCCACCAACTCTATGGCCTTGGACATGTTGCTTTTGTTTTTATGAGCCTCGCTTCCTCATCTGTAAAATGGGTTCAGTGATGTCTATCTGGTTGCTGTTGGAGGGACTGGAGGGGGTCATGTGTGTAAACTCCCTAATCTCCACGCAGCACACACTGACCACCCATTACCCTCCCTGATCCCAGTCGTAGCCCAATCCCCAGTGAGGACTGGTTGGAAAGGGGAAAGACAGGCGCCTCTAATTTCCCATGTTCCTCTGGTTTCTGACTCACGGCTGCCCAGACCTCAGGTTGGGTCTGTGTTGTACTTTCACACCCTGATTTCCACACGGTATGCTCAGCCTATTTCTGCCCATGAGACGGCACAAAAACTAAAAACTCCACACAAAGAACATGACTTTCTGCATCCAGTAGCAGCAACTCCAGACAATTCATCACCAACTAGGTTAGAATAACACTAACTTTTGCTACCATAGCAACTGCTGTTGATTGTGCAAGTGTCACTGACTTTGGAAGCTACTTAAAAATGTGCAAACCATTTTGCATAAGGTGGTTTTACATCATCAAGAGGAGTGACTTTCATTTCCCCTCAAGACTCGTCTTTAGAAATATACCTTTTTTTCTCCTTTGAAGCATTTCATAATCTATTTTTTGAAAGAACCATTTTAAAGCTTTGCGATGGTCTCCTTATGCCCGTAAAAAAGCAAATAGAAATTAAAAATAAGAGGCTTAATTCTTCCTGTCAAAACTGAGGGAAGAGAATTCCTCCCCTTTTTCTCAGACCATTTGCTTTAGAAATTTGTGATTGTAAGTTTTTTCTCTGTCTCTTCGAAATGGGTGTAAACCTTTTTAAAAGTGAAATAAACCTATGGCCAGCTTTGAAACCCAGAGATCCAGGAACATCCTTCTTAAAGACCAAAGAACCATTGCTTTGGATTGACATCAAGGAGGATAGGGCCCTTCTCCAGCAGTTCTTGTGGGAAGGGAGGAGCCTCCAAGTTGCCAAAGTACCTCTTGTCAAAAAGACAAAGAGAAGTTAAATTTCTCTTTGAGTAAAGCCAACTGCCTGACAGAGGGGGGCACCCAAACCATCAAGCAGATTTGAGATGAACTGCGTGTGACGCATGACACTGCCGAGCTCCTCCACTTGAGGACTAGCTACTGTTCATCTCGGGAACACGGACGCGGTGTGCTGTATCTGCCTGGCCACAGAGAAGTCTGAGGGTTCTTTCTGCCCTTGCGGTCTTTCTGTGAATTGCCAAGATATGCATCACATTCTGGATTAATACTCATTCAGGAATAAAATTGTTTTCTTTCTCGTCCCTTTGTGGAGAGGCTTCCAGGGTTGTGAGGAGATTTTCTTTTCATTGTATTTCCCTAACATCCGCCAGAAACAAATACTTGGAAACGGCACTTACAGAAGTTATCATAATGAAGTTTTGCGGAAAAAGCTGGAGGAAAGTACACCGGGGAATTACAGAAGGAGAAGGAAACTATGCCAGCTTTCTTCCATGTCGTCAGCCGAGAAGGCGGTGGAAGTCTTGTTCGGGATGAGCTCCGGAGTGTCCTCCAACATTAGCCTTGGCACGTGCTGGAGTTCTTTGCCAGATAACGCCATAGAATCATTGTCTTTGTCTTCTCAGAAAGAAAAATCACTGGAAGTTCTTTACCAGATGACGCCATAGAGTCATTGTCTTTGTCTTCTCAGAAAAAAAAATCACTGGAAGTTCTTTACCAGATAACGCCATAGAGTCATTGTCTTTGTCTTCTCAGAAAGAAAAATCACTGGATGTTTGCAGACTCAGCTCTGCACTAGACCTCAGGCTCTCTTCTGTGGTGTGTCACCCAGGTCAGCGAGCCCCTCGGTGTCTGACACAACCCTGGGGCAGGGGCACCGTTCACGCTGTAGCTTGTGTGGGTGGCACCCCTGGAGCTGGGCAGTGCCCGCAGTGACTCTGTGTGTTATGGCCTTAGCTCTGTGCCCCCAAAAGATCTTATTTCAGAAAACTGGTGTTCAGTTTACCTACGACCATCTACTGCTCCTGCCTGAAAAATATCTGGGATAAGTCTGACAGAAAGCTCTTGAATATCCTAAGAACTGTTTCTGCTTCTTCGTGTGTCCTGAGAATCAGAGCTAGGACTAGAAGTAGAAGGAGGCTTGGGCGGATTCTGTTCCTTAGTAGCTGGGTGGCCATGAATTGGTTGTTTTTAGACCTTGTATACCCTTGTCTCTTCATCTAGGGACTGGTGACAGCACATGTATCACAGGGTCAGCAGAGATGTTTCCACGTGAGCGTCTTCCTGGCATTCAAGCGTATCTCAGAGAGGCTTTCCTTGAACATGCAAAATAAAGTAGCTCCCAGCACTGGCTGCTTAATTCCTTATTTTAACTCTTTGCTTTGTTTTTTTTTTTTTTTTTTTTTTTTTTAACATCAGCTAACATTTCTTTCCCTCCCTCCTTCCTTTTCCTCTTTCCGTTCATCCTTCCCTCCTTCCTCCATTCCTCCCTTCCCTTCCCTACTCTTCCCTTTCCCTACCCCCTCCCTCCCTTCTCTCCTTCCTTCACTCCTTCCTTCCTTCTCTCCTTCCTTCCTTCCTTCACTCCTTCCTTCCTTCTCTCCTTCCTTCCTTCCTTCACTCCTTCCTTCCTTCTCTCATTCCTTCCTTCACTCCTTCCTTCCTTTCTCCCTCCCTCCCTCCCTCACTTCCTTCTCTCTATCTCCCCCATTAGAATACAGCACGCATAAGTGCTTGGGATATAGCCCTCAGCAGGGGAGGCTAGTACACCTGTTTGCTTCATTCTTGGCAGGGATTTGGTACCATCGTCTCAAAGCTTTGAAAGAGACTTTCAAGTTTCTAACCTTGCAAAGCGCAGCTTCCCGCCTGACCTTCACACCCCTCAGATATTTCCGATGGAGCCTTTTCACGTTGAGCTTTTGGCCCATCCTGCCTTTTACAGACAAGGAACAGTTATGTCTCTGTGAAATGATCTGATCGAATAAAGTCTCTTGCTTCAGGTTTCCCGAGTTTCTCACTTTTCAAGTGTCTCCTGGTGGGAGCATCTCTCCTCTGTCTTTGGGAAGCTTGATCACGTGGGTGACACTGGAGGGATTTTACAAGAGGACCCACACTTCTGCAGGGAACCAGGGACCCAAGCCAAAGAGGCCCTAGCTCGAAGGATGCAGAAACCGACGGCCTCTTGCTATTGTCATCCAGACAGTAGGCAGGCAGAGAAGGGTGGCGAGTGGATTACAGGTGAGTGTCAAAACAGCTCCGGCCAGAGCCACAGGCCTTGGACAGCTCCTCAGCGCAAAACAAATACCAACAGAAATAGGATGCCCCTGGCTGACAGCAGCGGCGAGCCCAGGCCCCGAGGGACAGGACCGCCTGCTCAGAGGCTGAGCAGGGTGTGCAGAGGTGTTGTGGACACGAAGGATCACTTTCCAGATTCATCTCCGAGCAGCAGCCCGTTGTCAGAAACTCACAGAGGGAGCAAAGGGACGTCACAAAGTGGTAATACTGTGGGGGATTTTAAATATTCACATTTCCTAAACCAGCCTTTCTTCAGAGACATGAAGTGTCTTTCAAAACCATATGGCAGGAGCACACTCGATGCATGATAAAATCGTTGGTTTTGGTAATCATGATGAAGCTGTTGCAGTGTTACATGGTGCCACTTGATGGGTTGTGAACGTGAAAGTGCCACAGGCAGGAAGAGCTGGGTGTCTAATAATTTTAACAATCTCTGAAGGCCTGAGAGAGAAACAGGGAAGCCAAATGCCCACAGGTGCTCCTTGGCCAGCATACGCATTGTCCAAGAAAGAAGGAGGAATGAGGAGTATGAGGAGGAGGAGGAATGGCATAAATAAAATAAAATAAAATAATGTGCAGGGGGAGTGGAATAGAATCTATTTTTTGTTTTGAGAAAAGCCATTATACTGATAACAGAAGTGACAACTTAGGTATTTTTTTTTTTTTTTGAGACAGAGTTTCGCTCTTGTCGCCCAGGCTGGAGTGGAACGGCACGATCTCAGCTCACTGCAACCTCTGCCTCCCAGGTTCAAGCGATTCTCCTCCCTCAGCCTCCGGAGTAGCTGGGATTACAGGTACCCGCCAACACGCCCAGCTATTTTTTTTTTTTTTTAGTAGAGATGGTGTTTCACCATATTGGCCAGGCTGGTCTTGAACTCCTGACATTGGGAGATCCACCCGCCAAGGCCTCCCAAAGTGCTGGGATTATAGCCTGAACCACAGCACCAGGCAGGACAGGTTTTTAGTAGAGCAGAGGCATTCTGCTGGGAGGAGACGGCCGCCGGTTAGAGTACCACCTCCGGGTCTAATCTCCTGTTGAAGTGGGGAGCCGAGGAAGGCAGGAAGGCAGGAAGTGGGCTGTGAGAGAGAGGGCCTCGGCTTCCCTGGGCGGACAGTTTCATTTGCGATGATGAACTCTCCATTCCTCAGCCCCCTAGACACACATATCCAAGACTCTGTCCTTCAGGGAAAAATACATACGCTGGAGGGCTCTCTAAGTAAATGGCATGGTCCTGAGCCAGACCGTCCCAGCTGGGTGTTTGGGAGTCACCCTGCTAGACCCACCAGCTGGTTCTCTGCTTGTCGCCCTAAGCAAATGAGGCATCTGCAAGCACAGATCCCTCCCTCAGCAATCTTCTTGTCTCACTCCTGCACATGAAGGGAAATCAAGGATCACTAAACATTTGAAGAAATCCTCCACCATGAAAGACAGAGACCAAGGGAATTGAAGAAAGATTCTAAGAAATAGATTAATTTTGGAAAACAAAAGGGAACCTACAACACAAAGCACCTCTAATTAATATCCACAGAAATTCTAGAAGATATGTTCATTCACCAGAAGAGGCCACTATGAAAAATTAGCAATCAGGGGCAAGAAAGCACTCAGACGCTAAGAATGGCATTGCCAAAGAAAGTCAAAAGAAGAGTTGGAAGACAGATGTGAAGAAATACCTTTGGAAGTTGAAGAAAAAGACAATAAATGGAGAAGATGTGAGAAAAAACCAATAAGAGTCACAGATAATCCATTAAGGAGGGTTAACATCTAAATAATTGGAAGCCTGGAAAGCTAGAGCAGGGAAAGCAGAGGGAAAGTAATTATGTATTTATACAAAAAGGATCATTATCCTGATAGACACAAATCTTTTGATTAAGAGGATACACCAAATGCAGAGAATAAGGAATGAAGAAGAACACTGCCTGGCCTTATGCTGTGAAATGTCAGCTCACCGAGAAGAGCTTAAAAGATTCCAGAGAGAATATAGGTCATCTCTAGAACAAAGGTCCATTAGCAATGGTTTTCTCATCCGCAGAACTGGATGCTAGATTGTGATAGAGCAATGTCTTCAAGGTTTTAAGAAAAAATTATTTAAAAAGGAAAAAAATAATGAATCATTAAAAGATAGTAAACTCATTACATGTTAACATAAGTAACACTTATTTATTGGTATTATGTTTTAGAGACAGGGTCTTGCTCCATTGCCCAGGCTGGAGTGCAGTGATGAGATCACAGCTCACTGCAGCCTTGACCTCCTGGGGTCAGGTGATCCTTCCACCTCAGCCTCCTGAGTAGCTGGGACTGCAGGCACGTGCCACCACATCCAGCTAATTTTTAAAGTTTTCTTTTGTGATGGGGTTTTGTTATTTGACCAGGCTGGTTTCAAGCTCCTGGCCTCAAGCAATCCTCCCACCTTGGCCTCCCAAAGTGCTGAGATTACAGACGTGAGCCACCATGCCTGGCCATAAATAACATTTTTGGCCATCTTTTAAGTGTTCAACTTAGTAAAAGACAGCTGGAGTCCCACATCTGCTTCTGCATCAGTCTGTTGTGATTTGTTGTTGTGGTCAAGGGAAAAATTTGTAACCGAGAGTTCTTTACCCAGCAATACTGAAATTAGAAAGGAGGAATAGTTTATTTCCAGACATGCTGGAACTCTGAAATGTTACCTCCTACATTCACTTTGCTGGGGAAGCTATTTGAAAATATGCTGCAAAGTAAAGGAGTAAACCAAGGGAAATGAAGATGTGAGATTTGAAAAAACTGAGGAATCAACTCTGAAAAATCAGTGGAGAGAACTAGAGGGACTTTTGTGCAGGCCAAACAATCCTTAAAGAGGTCCTCTGGGGGGAAAAGGGATTTGAGAGAATAGGTGATATTATGGACAGTGTGGGAAAAAAATGCAGATGCTGACAATAGAAGTAGAACATAATTATAAACCTCAGGAAAAGTAAATAGCTATGCAAGAAAGAAGTAGTAATCCTACACTACTTGGCTCTGCAGAGAATGATTTGTTTCATAATCATGATCATGCAAGCACTGCTTATTTAATTTTAGCATTTAGTTTTACCCTCTAGACAAAGCAAAGACAACTTAATTTTCTTTACAGAACAGAATACAAATTTCATCAATGTTAAAATGCAAAGGTAAAAGTTCAGCTGACAGAAATAGAAATACAGAAGGAAGGAGAAATAGCTGAAGGGAAGCCAGGGTTACAAGATCCTCATCTTGCAAAGGGGAAACCAATGGAACAAAAAATACTGTGTTAGCTTGTTGTTCATGTTGACAAAGGTAACCAAAAAAGTAGCTCTACCTAGCGCTATGATTGTACTGGGATATTGGAGAAGGTTGGAGGGAAGGGAACAGTTTTGGATAGTGACATTCTCATCCAATACAGCAAAAAGTTAATCTTGTGATAAATTGATACGTCCAGAAATAGTGGAGGAAGCCTCTTATTTTGTTTTAGGAACATAGACACCATATTAGCTAAAAATATGGAGCTGGGAAGAGGAAGACAGTAGATTACTATTTTCATTAGCCGTGTGTTTTAAAATTAAATAACATAAAAGAAAAAGAAAGAAATAGAATTGCACAGTCCAGGCCACCAGTATACGTTATTAAATCCACTTAGTTCATCATTGTCTTGTGTCTCTGATACTGAGGTGGGCGGGCAGGTAGGAATCAGAATCTGGCCTGTTCTTTTTCAACCTACATATCAAATGTGGATCCAAATGCTCCAGGAGAGTCTTCAGGGATCATGGTATGCAAATGAAGGCCCACTCTTTTTCAAATAACATGGTTCTTTCATATTGAATCCTATCTCTGTAGGAGGATTGACAAATGTTCTCTATTATCAACCACGACTTCATGTACTTTCAGTAGAGGGCTGTGGAGGGTGCTGGTAGTCATGGGTGGGATGGGATAGAAGACAATGTTCCCTGTTACAGCAGCCTTAGTGAGGACCCCAAGGAGAGACTCGTAGAAAAGCCTTGATCTGTCACCTGCCACCATCTTGGTCCATTTTGGTGACTGCGTTAGAAGATTAGTTCAAATACTAAAGAAAAAAATCAGCTCATCAAAGCAAGCATGGGAATCAAAGCTGCTATGTGGCAGCAGCTTCTGACATTCGCAAAGAAGGCAGCCATTAAGAGGTTTCATCAAACCAGAAGAGGCAGATCCTAACTCAGGTGACTGGTAACATTGAAGACAAACAACTAGGCGTGCCGGATATACACAGTAGGCCCAGTAGTGGGGAATGTTGACAGAAGTTTCATGATTATCTGCCTGGAAGAGATGTCTCATTATCACCTTTTAGAGAGCATGAATCCATGTGAGCCAAATTTGTTCATTATGTAGCTTTCTCAACAATGGTTTATTGAGGGGCAACTTCCTCAGAGTTCAGGAAAGAAGGTAGAGAAAGATTTCATTGTTCCAATTATGCTTCTCCATGTGATAGTCTATAGGCTTCTGGGGAGTGCTGTCTACAACTTTTAAACATATGGAATTCTGGCAATTACTCAATTGAAATGTCTGAATGTAGATTTCATGGATGAGAAAATCTAGTTTGATGACTGAAATGGGCATTGGCCACATTTTATGGATGTTTAGAATTTTCTGAGCCACATTGCTACATTCACAGAACATCTGCTGTTACAATCTCATCTCCTTCCCTAAAGGGAGAACCTTGAAAACTCCTTTTCCTAGCTTTCCTGGTGTCTGGGATGTAGGCATATGACCTCATCTCTACTAATCAGACTCACCTACTTGAGACGTTAATTTGAATGACAGCAACATGAGGAGGAGGCTCTGCGTGGAATCCATTTGCTAATGTGGTTGCAGCTGAGGTTTCTGGCTTTCACGGAGGGAGCGTCTGTGTGTTAGTCCATTTTCACACTGCTATAAAGAATGCCTGAGACTTGGTAATTTACAAAGGAAAGAGATTTAATTGATTCACAGTTCTGCATGGCTGGGGAGGCCTCAGGAAAGTTACAATCATGGTGGAAAGCAGAGGGGAAACAAGGCAGTCTTACACTGGAGAGAGAGAGAGAGAGAGAGAGAGAGAGAGAGAGAGAGAGAGAGAAAGAGAGAGAGAGCGCAAGGAAGTGCCACACTGAAAATCATCAGCTCTTGTGAGAACGCCTTCACTATCATGAGAATAGCATGGGTGAAACCACCCAATCACCTCCCACCAGGTCCCTCCTTAACACGTGGGGATTACAATTCATATTACAATTCCATATGAAATTTGGGTGGGGATACAGCCAAACCGTGTCAATCTACAAGGTGGTGCAAAGCCAGGGGTCTGTGGTGGTGGAAGAAGTGAAGGAGGGCTCCTCAGTAGGATAGTTCTATGTTGTAGCTTTGGTCATTGCTTTGTAAATCTTAGACTCAAGCCTCAGCTCTTTCAACAGTTTAGAGAGCAGTGCACTCTCCTTTAGTGAACTGACTTTTTGTGTGATCAGCTAGACTCAGTCTTTGCTGTTTGCAGCCCAGAATCCTAATCAATGCAGTGACCGTGCTAACAAAAATAACCAGGTAACTCCCAGACTGCTCTGTCAAACGAAAATACAACCATCCAAAAGAACGTTGGTTAATTTATGTACCCATAAACTGATTTATTTACTTTATGCAGACACGCTATATGATTAAGGAAGAGTGTGGAAATTGTTCTTTTATAGACATAAATGAGTTTCAACTCCAGCTTTAGAGACAGCACCCTGAAAGTCTGACACATTGACATTTCATTTGGTTTCAAACAAAGCTAACTTTGCGAGCTAACTTTGCCTCTGAATCATAATGGCAAAAATGGCTGACTGCGTAGTTATGATTCTGCCTATCAGTCATCTTATATTGCACAAAAAGTAGATCTTTATTCCCCACTGAACTTCTGGAGAGTGGGTGGGTTTTTCTGCCTGCATGTGATTATAAAGGAATGAAGGTTTCGATAGTGTAGAAAATATTTTCATTGTGTTATTTTCAAGTGTACTTAAATCAAGTTGTTCTTAAACAATTTCAGAGGAAATTCAAATTCAATATGAAAATGCACCAAGATTTTATTTACCAAAAGTCAATTCAGTACAAATTTTTTGGAAAGATTTCTGAGTGACAGAAATGACAAGAGAGGTGTTCAGATTCAAAGACTATAACTTGGCAGGAATTCTCTTGTGGGAATTTCAGCTCAAAGGAGATACCAGAAAATAATTTTCAGGTATAAGACCAAGATTTTAAAGGAGTTAGATGGTCTTATATAACTAAACTGTCAACTGGGTCTGTGATTGCTCAAACCAAAAGGCAACCTCAAGACCCCCTTAGTTATACCACCAGGAAATAGGATTCTAGGGCAGTGTATCCTCTAGAGGGGGAATCCCTCCCCAAACCTGTCTAATACATGGGCATGTAGAACATTAGTCAGGGGAGATTTCCTCAGCGTGCAGAATGTGGGGCACCCATAGTGTACTAGTTAGTCTGTCCTCATATTGCTGATAAAGACATAGCTGAGACTGGGTAATTTATAAAGAAAAAGAGGCTTAATGGAAGCACAATTCTGTGTGGCTGGGGAGGCCTCGCAATCATGGCAGAAGGCAGAAGACATGTGTTGCGTGGTGGCAGAGAAGAGAGAACTTGTGCAGGGAAACTCTCCCTTATAAAATCATCAGACCTCATGAGACTTTTTCATTATCATGAGAATGGCATGAAAAGACCTGCCCCAATGATTCAGTTACCTCCCACCAGGCCCCTCCCATGACACGTAGGAATTGTGGGAGCTACAATACAAGATGAGATTTGGGTAGGGACACAGACAAAACATATCATTCTGCCCCTGGCCCTTTCCAAATCTCATGTCCTCACATTTCCAAACCAATCATGTCTTCCCAGCAGTCCCCCAAAATCTTAGCTCATTTCAGCATTAACTTAAAAGTCCACATTCCAAAATCTCATCTGAGACAAGGCAAGTTACTTCTACCTAGGAGCCTGTAAAATGAAAAGCAAGTTAGTTACTTCCTAGATATAATGGGGGTACAGGCATTGGGTCAATACACCCATTCCAAATGGGAGAAATTGGCCAAAACAAAGGGGCTAAAGGCCTCAAGCAAGTTCAAAATCTAGCAGGGCTATCAAATCTTAAAGCTCCAAAATGTCTCCATGAGACATGTTGACACCTTGTTATGCATCCAGGTTACACTGATGCAAGAGGTAGGTTCCCATGGGAAGCTCCACGCCTGTGGCTTTTCAGGGTACAGCCTCCCTCCCAGCTGCTTTCATGGGCTGGTATTGTCTGCAACTTTTCCAGGGGCATTGCACAAGCTGTTGGTGGATCTGCCATTCTGGGGTCTGGAGGACAGTAGCCCTCTTCTCACAGCTCCATTAGGCAGTGCCCCATGGGGACTTTGTGGGGGCTTCAATCCCACATTTCCCTTCTGCACTGCCCTTAGCAGAGATTCTCTATGAGGTCCCCACCCTGCAGCAAACTTCTGCCTGGACATCCAGGGATTTCTATCGATCCTCTGAAATCTAGGTGGAGGTTTCCAAACCTCAATTCTTGACTTCTGTGCACCCACAGGCTCAACACCATGTGGAAGCTGCCAAGCTTAGGGCTTGCACCCTCTGAAGCCATGGCCCAAGCTATACTTTGGCCCCATTTAGCCATGGACAGAGGGCACCAAGTCCCTAGGCTGCACACAGCAGGAAGGCTCTAGGCCCAGCCCATGAAATCATGTTTTTCATTCTCAGCCTCCAAGCCTGTGATGAGAGGGGCTGCCACAAAGGTCTCTAAAATGCAGTGGAGACATTTCCCTCATTATCTTGTCAATTAACATTTGGCTCCTCATTACTCATGCAAATTTCTTCAGGCAGCTTGAATGTTTCCTCAGAAAATGGTTTTTCTTTTCTATTGCATTGTCAGGCTGCAAATTTTCCAAACCTTTATGCTCTGTTTCCCTTTTAAAACTGAATACTTTTAATAGCACCCAAACCACCTCTTGAGGGCTTCGCTGCTTAGAAATTCCTTCCATGAGATACCCTAAATCATCTCCCTTCAGTTTAAAGTTTCACAGATCTCTAGGGCAGGGACAAACCCAATCTCTTTGCTAAAGCCTAGCAAGAATCACCTTTGCTCTAGTTCCCAACAAGTTCCTCATCTCCATCTGAGACCACCTCAGCCTAGATTTCACTGTCCATGTCATTATCAGCATTTTTTGTCAAAGCCATTCAACAAGTTTCTGGGAAGTTTCAAACTTTCCCACATTTTCCTGTCTTCTTCTGAGCCCTCCAAACTGTTCCAGCCTCTTCCTATTACCCAGTTCCAAATTAACTTCCACATTTTTGGGTATCTTAATAGTGGCGCCCCACTCTACTGGCACCAATTTACTGTATTAGCCTGTTCTCACACTTCTGATAAAGACATACCTGAGACTGTGTAATTTATAAAGGAAAAGAGGTTTGATGAACTCACAGTTCCATGTGGCCAGGGGAGCCTCACAATTATGGCAAAAGGCACGTCTTACATGGCAACAGGGAAGAGAGAAGTTGTGCAGGGAAACACCCCTTATAAAACCATCAGACCTTATTCACTATTATGAGAACAGCGTGGAGAAGGCCCACCCCCATGATTCAATTACCTCCCACAGGTCTGTCCCATGACATGTGGGAATTGTGGGAGCTACAATTCAAGATGAGATTTGGCCGGGGATACAGCCAAACCATATCACATAGTGACTAACCAAGGATTCAACCCATGGGCAGATAATAGAGTCTTTTTTATTCTTGTGTAGTGGGATGTGGCTTACACTACTGATTTAAGACCACACTTATTCTTTTCTTATTTTCCATTTCTTCAACAAGTGTGTGTGTTGGGGGGGGTGGGTGAGTGGGTGCATGTGCATGTGCGTGTGTGTGTGTGTGTGTGTGCGCATGCACTTGCATTTATAGCATCGTCTCTCTGCCATTGTATACTGGATGTGCTTGGGGGCTGTTAAATGTATCATTTAGTCAGGGTGCATGATCAGTAGGAAATGCACAATACTCAGGGACTCTGGACTTGGAGTGAGATGCAGTAATTGGATGTAACTTTGGAGTGGTCTTCTTTTGACAAGTGCTTACATATTTTTGCTGTATGTAAGATAGTTGCATTGTGTTAGTGGGCATTTAGAAATTATATGCCAGGGAAGCAATAAGTGTGCACTTGTTGGGCATTCAACAATTAACTGTGTTACAGACAGAAAACCAAAATCCACCTGATGGATTGTTGTGGAATAAAATGAGAAATCTGCTAAAGAGCTACTCCCTCCCTTTAAACAGCTATGTAGTATTTTATTCCAAATATATTTAATCATTTTCCCATTGCTGGGCTATTTTTGACTTTACAAGTCTTTTTTTTTCCAGACAAAAATTGAATTCTGTGCAACTATAGTTAACAATAATGTATTGTTTATTTCAAAATAGCTAGAAGAGAGGATTTTGAATTTTTACTAAAAAGAAATAATAAACATTTAAGGTGACAGATTTGCTGACTACCCTGATTTGATGATTCACAATGTTTATATGTATCACAGCATGAACTTGTTTCCCATAAATATGTATAATTATTATGTGTTAATTGAAAATGAAATTTAGAAAAAGAAAAAAATTAAATTCTATCAAATATGAAGAAAAACAGAATTGCAAAACCCCTTAAATTGTATTAGAGAACTGCAAAAGAAACTCTACAAATTTTACCTTAAACTAGTGTGATATGATTTCAAATCCAGCAAAGCATAAAAAAGAATAATAGAGATGATCAATACACTTATGATGATCAATAAAAAATCCTAATAAGATAATAGCAAATGAAAACCAGTAGCACACTAAAAAAAATGGCTCATAACCAAGTGGGGTTCAATCCAGGAGTTAAAGATGGTTCAATATTATAAAAAAACTTTTATACTTCATTTACTATCATTCCTATTTTGTTAAACATTAAGAATGTTTAATGGAATAATGATAAAATGGGATAAAAATAATAAATAATAAATGGGATAAATGGGATAAAAATAATAAATAATAAAATAAAACAATAAGTGGAATAACAATGGAATTAACTGAAATAATAAATGGAATAAAAATAAAATTTTTAATGTTTAATAAAATACAAATTAAGGAAACTCATAACAAAGCAGATACTTCCTTAACAAAATAATATGTGTGTGTGTATATATATGTATGTTGTACTGCTGTACATTGTGCTTGTAGTCAAGTGTGTTTGTGTGTGTGGTGTGTGTATTTTAGACAGGGTCTCTCTCTCACTCAGCCTGTAGTTCAGTGGTGCAGTCATAGTTCACGGCTCTCCTGGGATAAAGGGATCCTCTTGCCTAGCCCTTCCAAGTAACTGGACTACAGGCATGCACCACCATTCCTGGTTTAAAAAATATATCTTAAACCAAAAGTAAGCACAATTTTTCATGATGAAAACCTGTCAATACTGTTAAAATCATGAAGAATAAGGATGCTCACTCTCACAACTGTTATAGTTTTTCTAGAGCACTCAACAATAAGAGAAAGAAATAAAGGTATAAAAATTGTAAGCTGAGAGGGAAAAGCAACCTAAATGTCCATCAGTGGATGACTGGATAAAGAAGCTGTGGTGTACATGGCGTGTTATTTGGTCCTAAAAGAAGGAAATCCTGCCGTATTCGACAACACGAACGGACCTGGAGGGCATTACGCTAAGTGAAACAAGCCAGTTGTGGAAGAATAATACTGCATGACTCCACTTCTATGACATATCTAAGGTAGTCAGATCACAGGAGCAGAAAGTAGAATGGTGAGTTTGGGGAGAGGGAAATTGGAAGTTGCTGTTCAATGGGCATAAAAGTTTCGGTTACGCAGGATAAAAAAGTTCTAGTGATCTGCTGAATAAAATTGTGCTTGTAGTTAAATATACTTTATTGTACATGTTTATTAAGAGCATTTATCTCATGTGTCTTTTTACTACAATACATTTTTTTAAAAAGAATAAAAATTATAAAGGAAAAGACAAAACTATTTCCAAATGATATGATTGTATAACTGGAAAACCCAGCAAATCAACTGAAAAGCACTGTTAGAAACAGGAGAGGCTGGTTGCAGTGGCTCAGGCCTGTGACCCCAGCACTTTAGGAGGTCAGGCCAGGATTCTGAGAGCAGCCTGACGGTGTCTCTACTAAAAATAAAAAAAATTAGCCAGGCATGGTGGCACATACCTGTAGTCCCAGGGAGGTGTGTGCCATCACGGAGGCTGAGGCATGAGACTCGCTTCACTCTGGGAGTGGAGGTTGTGGTGAGACGAGATCGCACACTGCACTCCAGCCTGGGTGACAGAGTGAAACTGTCTGAAACCAACAAACGGAACGGTAATATAATTCAGGCTTCTGGTTCCCGAATCAATATGCAGCATTGATAATGTTCCTAAATAACACCTTTACTAGTTAATATGGCGGTATAGGAACATGTGAAAAGATAATCTCGTTCATATTTAATGAGATCAAATAAAAACAAGGACCCCTTCTCACTTAACACATTGCTTAGGTTAAAAGTATATATAGAATTTAAAGTGCAGGGAAGCAGGCCATTAAACATTAGCATCATCAAAAGTTTGGACACCCTTTGACTCGGATTCCACAGCGAGGAACTTATTGAACAGATTACTTTCATGTGCACAGAGACATATATTCAAGGGTGTTTATTGCAGCATAGTTTGAAAAAGCAAAAGACTTGTACAGTGGGAAATGCCCAGCAAAAGGGGGATAAGTAAAGGCATTTGGAAGAGACTCCTACACAGCTGCTTAAAGGAATGAAGTAAATCTGTACGTGCAGATATGGAACAATCTCTGTTTTAGCCCATTTGGGCTGCTGTAGCAAAATATCTGAGATGGGGGAATTAATAAACAGCAGAAATTATTTCTCAGAGTTCCAGAGGCGGGGAAGTCCAATATCAAGCGGCTGGCAAGTTCGCTGTCTGTTGAGGGCATGTTCCACACAGACAGTGCTTTCTCTGTGTCCTCACATGGCTGGAAAGGCAAAAGGGCTAACAAGCTCCCTCAGGCCTCTTAAGGGCACTAGTCTCATTCATGAGGGCCCCACTCTCCTGACCCAGTCACCTCCCGAAGCCCTGCGTCAACACTGTCACCCTGGAGTTTAGGTTTCAACATCTAAACTTTGGGACAGACACAAAGATTCAGACTCAGCAATCCCCAGAATAGATATTATGAAAAAAGCCACAAGGCATTGAGCAACGCCTGTAATAGATTGTCATTTGTGTCAGGAAAAAAAATGTATATGAACGATACTTTCTGAAAGGATAAAATAAAATAAGTGAAGACCTGTTGAAAAGTGACCAGAAGCCCAGAGAGGAAGGAAGCCTTGCTGTTTCATGATGTTACCTTGGGCATGCATTACTTTTCTCATTAAAAAGGCCAGTATAAGCCTGTGAATGGATCCGATACTCATTATTCATTCCCTCGTTTATTCACACGGCATGTACTGAGCCTCCCGGCCCTCCCCCTGCACACTTCTGTATCACGTAGGTCTAGCACACAGCAGAGAAGAAGACACGCCTGTTCCAGTGGAGCAGTCTAGACTAGGGCTTTGCTGCTCAAAGTGTGGTTTGTGTTACGGCGGCATCTGCAGCACCTGAGAGCTTGCAAGTCAGTTTCTGCGTTTTAACAAAGTCCCCAGGGGATTTGTTTGCACAGTGGCCTAGGGATCATCCTCGAATAACTGTACTCTCGCTGGTTCAGATGTGGTTTCTGAGCTAGAGGAGAGACAGCACAGCTCCCGCTAGCTGGGAACATGCTGGATATGCTCACAGAAGCGTTGGGGCGAAGGAGCTTAAATACCTGCGGTCCAAATTGTACTGTGACTTTACACTAATTTTTGTCCTGCTTTTCTCTCAGGAGTTAACAACTAAATAGCTTTGCTGTGCTGTTGCTATAGCAACAGGGTTCAGCAGGGCCGACTGTTTCCCATTGCTGAGCCTGGCAAGCCGTCTCCCTGCCTCCAACCGAGTCTGTTTGCAGTTAATCAAAGTGGAAATCGAACACGTGGCGATCGGGACAGTCAGAGTCCCTGGGTGATGCAGCTGGCGCAGTAACTGCCTAACTGTGCCTTAATTTAGGATTGTTTAGGATTATGTGCAACTGATTCCTGAAATCGGAAGGCAGTCACTCACCACTTGCCACGGAGAGAAAAAATAACTTCTTTGACAGTTGCGTATTTTTCTATTTCTAATTTCTATAGTTTTTTTGCTGTATAAATATAGTAACAAATTAGGAAATGAAAATGAGTGAGGAATATACAATCGAAGTTCATGCATATCTGTTGTTGTTTTTTTGTGACTGCACATTGGCCATTGTTGGGTAAAATGGGGTGGTGTGTGAATCACCTGAGCACATAGTAGGTCTACAGGCATGGGCATTTCATCCTTCCTTCGCCAGATGATGAGGTCTCGGGCATACACCTCCCCTGCCATCCCCCAGTGAATGCTACCAAGCCCACACATCCACATCTAATGTGGGTCCACACCATCGCTGGCATTCTGAAGCACGTTCGTATAGGTGTTTCCTGTGCAGACACAAGGCGACAACTGTCTTTGTCCAAAGGACAGTGCCTAGAAATGCAAGTACTAGGCACCCATAAAGGGCAGCCCAGTTCCCGCTGACCGGACGTGCCTCGATTCTTCATGGGCCTCCTCTGTAGCTAATTCTTCTCTCCTGTTTATTTTGAAACAAATCCAGGGAATCTGGAGACAAGAAGATCATATGGACCCGTTTTCTGAGCTCTGATAAGGCTTGTACATTTTATGGATGGGATAACTGTGCTCCAAAGGTGTCACATGAGGTCACGCAGCAAACTGATGGCAGAGGGAAGTGAGTGTTCCTGGTTTATCCTTGACAACATTATTTTTAAATTTGACAACAATTTTTAAATTTAATGTTTTGTTGTAATATTTTACAACAAATATTTGTTGTATTTGTAATTTTAAAATATTTGTAATATTTTAAAAATTGACAACAATTTTTAAATTTAATGTTTTGTTGGGTTAGAACACATTGCAGTGAAGTATACATGTATACATCTTACATGTACAGCTCAGTGGAGCTTCGCGTATGTATACACCATGTAATCACCTCCGCCATCTAGGTGGAACGTGGCCAGCACCGCAGCAGGATGCCTGATGCCCTTGTCAGTTAACAACTCCACCAAAGACAAGTGCTATCATTCTAGGTTCGTTTCAACTACAGTCTGTGGCTCTGAGGGTCAGAGGATCAGCTACTGCCACTGCCGTCTAAGGCACCAGCCATTTGTGACCCTCGTTAAGTACCAAAGTTTACATAACAAGAATGGCATCTAATTTGGATGGACGGCGACCTCTGTGGCAGGCACTGTGCATGTGTGTATCCCACTCAGTGCTCACAGCTCCATGGGGCAAACACTGTCACCACTTGATAACTCTCTCCTCTCTCCCCACCCTCCCATCTATCTATCTGTCAGAATTTATTCTAGAGGTTTGGCCTTCACGATGTGGGGGCTGGTTAAGCAGTCTCTGTGAGGCTGTTTCATTGCCTCTAATGCAGAACCTTGATTTCCACAGGGCTGGCCGCTGGGAAGGGAGATGAATGAGCGGGAGGAGAGGGCAAGAACCAGCTGGACCCCGTGAGCCCAAACTGGAACAAGGGGACCAGCTCTTCTGCATTTCCCGGAGCGAGGGGGTTTCCTGAGATTCGAGACTTTCGGTTTTAAAACCGGGCGAGGCCAGGGGGTGGCAGAGACCGCGAGGACAGTCTGTGAGCCGGCGAAGCTCTTGCGCCTCCCATCTGGGCAGTGGGCATCCGGAGGGAAGGCTGGTGCCTTGTCATGGAGCTGAACACACAGACCTGGCTCAGAGGTTGAAGAGGCTGAACGGAGATCTCAGGGAAGGTAGAAAAGTTGCAGGCCTCACAACAAAGACGCAGGCCAGCAGGTGAGCGACAACCTACAAAGTGGCTGCCAGCTTCACTTCTGCCCTGAAGGTTTCCCGTGAGCCGCCATAGCCAGAAATACCCGGGGAAGGGAATTCTGAAAAATGGAGCCCGGCCTAGCCAACTGGGCAGATTACGAAGCCACCCCTCTTCTGCAGATGGGGAAACAGCCTCAGAGAGGCTAATTAACACACCCAGGCCACACAGCCAGCGAGGGACTCGAGCTCTGGAGTCTCATCCTAACCCGGGCTCTGTTTCGCAGGCTGTGGAGGCCAGTGATACCAGCAGCTGGACAAAGTCCCAGGCCCACGTTTAGGGCAGGTTTCCAGGCACAGAAGCAGGTGGAGTGAGGCCATTCAAAGCTAGGGTCTGGTATTGCACTGGCCCAGCTGTAGAATGTCCCGCAAGTGAGTGAACCTCCGCAAGCCTGAGTTTTCCACTATGTGAAATGAGTTCATCACAGTCCCCACCTCACACCATTTTTGTGAGGACGAAGGGAGATGACCCAAGGACTCAGAGCCCACTTGCCACCTGCAACTCAAGAGCTGTGTGTGTGCTGAGCACTCGCTCTTGCAAGAAAAACTCTCAGGTCTCGATGATAGAGCCGGAGCTATCATTGCCCAACTCTAGGAGACTCCCCTCAGCTGCAGAGTACAGAGGCCCGGGGCCCCCTGCATAGAGCTGGCTGGACTAGGCTCAGTTCAGGCTGGGGGGTGAGGGGAGAGCTGCAGAAGCAGGTACTGATGGAGCAGTCAGGGGTGTCTGTCAGGCCTTAGAAACTGAGAGCCCCTGAAGGTTTCACCTGCACCCTCTTGCCTGAGCGGAACAGCAGCGTTTCGGAGGAGGTGGGTAAGGTGTGCTTCCTGCCACCCTGGCAGCCCCGGGTGAGTCAGCAGCACTCCCGGGCGGAGTGGGAGGAATGAAGCAGCACTCTGCAGCCCTCTGTGCCGCAGCTGGTGGGGGCAGATGCCCCAGTTTCCCAGAGTTTGGTGCTAAATTTAGAATCCACTGTCCTGGTGAGCGCAGTCACTGTTTAGTCAGAGGCGAATTCCAGGGCTGATGAAACTCAGCTGGCCTGTCACTGCCTGGCTGGCACATGCCGCCACCCATGGAGTGTGGCCCGGGAAGCTGACAGCGTCTGAGTCTGCACCTCTGACCTTTGCCACTCCTGCTGTGCCCGGGCCCGGCGGTGCGGCCACCACAGCCCTTGGGACCAGAGCCTCACGCACTGCTGCTGCCTTGGACCTGCTGACGAGCCATGCTCTCCCAGCCAGGCTGAACCTGCAGCCTTGCTTCTGAAAGCTTCTGCTGCTCTCCACATTTAACACTGGGAGGAATGGATTCAGCAGCAAGTTGGGAGACCTCAGGGATCTCGTATTGGCTTTCAGGGATCAGTTATTTCCCAAGGCGAGGGCAGGGCTGGCTCCGTGGGAGTCAGGCTTGGGGACTGCGTGAGTACTAACTGTGCCCCAAGCCCTGTGCGAGGCCTAGAAACGCAGGAGCTGGCCGTCCTCAGCAGTATTTAAAACCCAGCAGCCCCACGTCATGAATGGATCACAAAATCGATTTAATGGATCATGACCAGCGTGTAAGAAAATGAAATCAAATAGAGAAGATCAGAGGGACTAAAAGTGGAAGGCAGATACTATTTCCTGAAAACCTGTGTGTGAAGGTGAGTACTGGACTGTAATATGCAATGTATTTGTTAATAAGGGCCAAAGTCTAGAAGAGTTTAAGAAACCCTGGCCCAGAGCGGGAGGAGGTATCCGAATGCGACGTCACTGCAGGTGTGGAAAGAGCGGAGGCCTGGATTTAAACCCTGGATCCACTGCCGGCCACGCGATCTGGTCTAGGCCGTGTTTCTAAGTCTGCTCTCATTGGCTGCTTTTATTTTTAAGGATAATGACGCCTTCTACAAAGGGTTCTGATGAAAGCGAGAGCTGAGGCCCGCTCAGGAGCCAGCGCAGGGCCTGGTACCCTGTGAGCTGCTCAGGCCCTGGAAGCCATTGACGCTGTTCCATGCACTGCAAGAGGCCTGGGGCAAGGCACCAACTCCTGGGGGGCTGGCAGAGCCTTCACAGCAGAGCTGACGACTGAACTGAGGCCCAGACCGTGCGTAAGGGCCTGTGAAGAAGAGTGGAGGGCAAGGGGGAGTCGGGAAGGGGGAACCGTCACCTCTCAAGAAGGGAGTGCAACAGAGGCTTTTCTTTTTTTTTGAGACGGAGTTTCGCAGTGGTGCGATCTCGGCTCACCGCAATCTCCGCCTCCCGGGTTCAAGCAATTCTTCTGCCTCAGCCTGCCGAGTAGCTGGGACCACAGGCGTCCGCCACCACGCCCAGCTAATTTTTGTATTTTAGTAGAGATGGGGTTTCACCATGTTGGCCAGGATGGTCTCGATCTCTTGACCTGGTGATCCACCCGCCTCGGCCTCCCAAAGTGCTGGGATTACAGGCGTCAGCCACCGCGCCCGGCCAGAGTCTTTTTTTTCAGGGAGCAGCTGCACAGTTGGGCTGGCTGGCGGGAGTGCAGTCAGCAGGACGCAGGGCGTGGCAGGACATGGGCCTGGGCCATCATGTTGGGGCCCTGTGAAGGTGAAGGTCTCTGTATGACACATAGGAGAGACTGAGCACTGTCCTGGGGGGAGGGGCAGGGACGGCTGTGGCTTGAGTGTGTCCCCTCCAAATTCAGGTGTTAGAACTTAGCAGTCAATGCGATGGCATGAAGAACGGGAGTGATTAAGAGGTGATTAGGCCATGGGGTTTCCTCTCCTTGTGAATGGGATTAAGACCCTTATGAAACAAGGCTACATGCAGCATCCACTCATCCTCCTGCCTCCCGCCACGTGAGGGTACAGCGAGGAGGCCCTTAGATAAACTTCTGTTCTTTATGAATCCTCCAGTCTCAGGAATTCTGTTATAGCCGCACAGAATGGACTGAGATGGGGACCCGTGGGGAGAGGGGGGTAATCAGATTTGTGTTGAGATTTAGCTTCTCATTCTGTCATGTTTTTTTCCCCATAATTAGTTTTTAAACATTTATTTTAAGCTCTGGGGTACATGTGCAGGATATGCAGGCTTGTTCCTGTAATTAGTTTTTTAAAAAAATCTCTCCACCTGAAAGTGCTCCCCAGTGTCTTAACTCCATGAGAGGTCCCCTCATTGGCTGGGCCATTAAATTCAGCCCTTTAGGGGGAGGCCTGGGATGGCTTGGCATGGGCTGTCAGAGCCCGGCAGTGAACTCACCATCACGTCACTGGAGGAACGCGTGCAGAGGCTGATAGATCTCTGGGGGGATGTGATGGAGAATTAGTTAAGCACTGAAGGACGCATGTGGAGCAAATGGCTTTGAAGGGCCCGTCAGCTCTATGTGGCAGGAGAGGGCAGTCCTAAGGGTGTCCCGGAAGTAGTTTTTCTCTTACCACATGGAGAGGTGGGGAGAGGAGGCCTGGGTGCCTCCAATACAGTAGAGAAGGGGGCTCTGAGCTTTGAGCACAGGACATCCCTAGACCTCTCTGCAGAGTTGCCAGAAGGAAGTCAGTGAAAGGCTGTCTTCCCGTGGGAGTGAGAGGCCCCATCCGAGGAGTCCGAGACCCCGAGTTACTGCACGCTGGCTGCACTGAAATGCTGACTGCATGGCCTGGAGTTACTGAACATTCAGCAGCCGTAGGGAGAGGAAGAAAAGGGATTTTCAGTCCCACAGGCTTGGATTTGAATCTGCTTCTTCATTCATGAGCCAGGTGGCCTCAGGTAATTCTAAAACTCTCTGGGTCTGAGGATACACATGTCGCAAGTGGGAATTCACAACACCCATCTAGCAGGACTACAGCCCGGAGACGTGTAACAGTCAATACATAGTCGCTGTGCTGGTGACACTGGTGACACCTTAAGGTACATGATACCCTGATAAGTCTAGTCTGAAATGCATAGGCCTGGGACTACCCAAGGAACTTCCATCACAAAAGTTTAATTACAAAAGGGTCTGGGAGAAAATCCGTGACTGATCTTCTGAGTGGGAACCTTGGGAGTGACAGGTGTGGCCAGAGGAGACAGGAAGTCATGGTGGGTTCAGATTGGCCTTGCCTGGAGGACCCCTAAGGGTGCTGCTCAGTAGAAGCTCTCATTCCTTGGTGTGAGGAAAACTCTGACCCAAGGTAGGAGATCCCAGCAGTGAGAGGGGTCCCAGGATAAAGACGGGGCTTCGGAGGAGATTGGCCGAGAAGAGCTTGGGATGCCTGAAGACCTCTCCCCGCCCCGATCTCGGTAGGCCCTAGATGCCTGTCACCTCCACAGTGAGCACAGTTACATCTCCCAAAGCCAGGAGGGCCAGCCGGGAGCTGGTGTGGGGTGGACACTGGACAGCTCAGCCCATGTGTGTTACGGGCTGTCTGCATCTTTCCTCCACAGCTCCACAGTCCTCAGTACAACACACATGAGGTTTTGCATTTTTCTGTGTTGCCTCTTGCCTTGAGCTTATATATATATATATATTATTGCACCTTAGGTTCTGGGGTACATGTGCAGATCATGCAGGAACGTTGCACAGGCACATACATGGCAATGCGGTTTTCTGCCTCCATCTCCCCGTCACCTATATCTCGCATTTCTCCCCATGTTATCCCTCCCCAACCTCCCCACCCCCCGCTGTCCCTCCCCTAGTCCCCCCCATGGACCCCAGTGTGTGGTGCTCCCCTCCCTGTGTCCATGTGTTCTCATTGTTCAACACCAGCCTGTGAGTGAGAACATGTGGTGTTTGATTTTCTGTTCTGGCCTTGAGCTTTTTAACTGGACCTCTCCACACTGATTCCTCAGGGGACCTGGGCACAGGCAGGATTCGTGCAGAAGGCAGCCCCCAAAACCTCGAGCTGGGAGGCAGGAGGGGAGAGAAACAAGTCTGGGAGCACATACAGCCGATTTATATTATTTCCTGCGGCCACTCTACTGCCAAATATGGCCCTTGGTATACAGGAATTGCACAATAAACGTCCATTAAGAAAAACATGCAAACACAGAGGGGTTTGAGTTCTTTCCTCAAAAATCTTATCTGCAGCAAACAGACTCTAAGGTGTTCCCCAACAATCCCACCTCCAGTGCTGACACTTTGTGCAGTCCCTGCCCTTGAGTGTGAGGGGAACCTGCGACTTGCCTCTCACCAATGCAGTGCGGCAAAGGTGCTGAGATCTCACTCTGTGATTATGTTTTGTTATGTAAGACTTCACCTTAGCGAACGGGCGAGAGATGCCCTTTTTGGATTTGATAAAGGGAGCAGCCAGGCTGGAGAATCCCACACGGCAGGGAAGTGCAGGAAGCCTCTAGACTCTAAGAGAGGTCCTGTCAATCACCAGCATAGAGCAGGACCCTCAGCCATGCAGCTGCATGGAGATGGATTCTGCCAACGACCTGAATAACCTTGAATTGAATTCTTCCCCAGTCAGACTTCCAGATGAGACTGCAACCCAGCTGATAGATTATGCCCTTGAGAGACCCTGAGTACATGACCCAGCTAAGCTGTGCCTGGACTTCGGACTGTGAAATGATAAATGTGTGTTGTTTTAAGCTGCTAAGTTTGTGTGACTCGTTACGCAGCAGAGAGAGCTGATACAATATCCATTTCTATCACTCAAAACCAGCACATGCTAATTAAAGTTTTCATCTTTTCAGTGTGCTTTTCATTTCAATTTTGTTTTGCATCTAATTTATTCAGAGATAATAAATTCATATAGTACCAAAATTTAAGACTATGAAAGCATTTATAGTGAAAAATCTTCTCCGTTTTTCTGTTCCCAGTTACTCAGTTTCCCTCCCCAGGGGCAACTCATGTTACCAGTTTCTTGTTTATCCTTCCAGGGAAGTTCTACGTTTCTATGTGCAATCACCACTAAATAAGTGTATTTATTTTGCGTGAATGGCACTAGCTATGTATATTCTGCACTTTGTTTCTCAGTTAATATTTCTTAAAGGTTATTCTATATCAGTTCAATCAAAATTCTTGATTTTTAAAATGGGTGTGTCATAATTTAATAACCAGTCTCCAACTGATAGACTTTTAGGTAGTGTTCAATGTTTTGTTTTACAAACAGTATTGTAATGTACTTTGTACATTTCTGATATGGTACAAGTGCAAGTATTTCTGAAGAAGAAATTTCTAGAAGTGGAATTTCAGGGTGAAAGGACACATATCTTTGTAATAATGATAGATATTGTTTGTCTTCCATAAAATTCATAACAGTTCATTCTTCTGCCACAATGTATGAGAATCCATGTTTCTCTTGCACCTCACAAAGACAGTGTCAATCTTTTTGATTCTTGATAAACTGTCAGGTGAAAAATGATTTATCAGCACATTTAATTTGAGGTGGAGTATGTTTTCATAGGTTCAACAAATGTTCTGTTCTGAAATCTGTCCATTTCCTTTACCACTTTCTTATTTGTTTGCTGGTATTTTTTCTTTTTTAAAGATTGATATGAAAAGCTCTTTATTAGGATAATTAGCCCTTTGTAATATGATTTGCAAATACTTATTTTACTCAATTGCATTTTGATTTTATTTATTATGGTGTTTGCAATGTTTATTTCTAAAAATTTAAATTTATTAGTGTTTTCCTTTTTTCATCTTCCCTTTCTCTCTTTTTTCTCCCTCCCTCCCTCCCTCCCTCCCTCCCTTCCTTCCTTCCTTCCATTTTATCTCTCTCTCAGCTTCTGAGTTTAATACTTAAAAAATTCTTCCATAATCTAATATAACAATATAAACATCCAATTATGATGCTTCAAAAATATCAGTTAAATAGAATACAAGGAAATTGATCCCTTTGAGACTGACCAATAAAAGGACCTCTGGTATGAACCATAGAGAAAGAAGAAGTTTCAACTTTTCAAGCCAGAAAATGGATGCAGGTGCAGTTTCTCCTGGGCAAAGACTGAATTCCCCTTACCTGTAAAATGGGAATGCTATTACCTGTTCCACCCTTCCTGCCTTGCAAAAGTTGCTGTGAGGAACCAATGAGGCCAATGAGAATGGAAAAGCCTTGAACACTGTCAAGTTTTGTACACATGCACATTGTCCTTCTGAGTGAGCCAGCGTAAATACGTGCAGCCTGATCAATACCAATGCCTCCACCATCCTCCAAATTACCCTGGTTGGAAAACTCCATCTTTCACCCCTTCTTCCCATATCCTCCACATCTAGGGAGCTGCCACAGTCACTGATTCTAATGCTAATATTTTTCTTGCATCTGTCTTCTCTTTTCTGTCTTTGCCACCACTGCCATTGTTCTGCCTCCGTCTTTTCTTGGTTGGGCCATCGCAGAAATGTCCTGTGTCTGTCTGTCTGCCACTGGTCCTTTGCTTTCCCCAATCTTCTGCTCCCACACCCAGGCCTGGGATCGTCCTTGCAGAGGAGGGACAGGCCATACCCGGCTGGAGCCAGCTAGGTATGAATATCTAGGCAGACCAGCTGACTGCCTGTCTCCTCAGCAGCCAACTCAGCTTAGTTCATTAGGTGACTAGGACCCTGCTCTAGCCCAAGGGGGTGTGACTCTTTATGATTTCAAGTGAAACATGGCAATTCCATTTCCCTTGCCAGCGGTTGGCATAGGAACGGACATGGGGCACCATCCTGGCCAAGGAGATGGCGATGGGAAGACTATCGGGAATTCCGGGAAACATTTTCCTTGTTTCTTTTCACCTCTTCTTTTTAGAGATGGGGGTCTTGCTATGTTGTCCAGGCTGGCCTGGAACTCCTGGGCTCAAGTGCTCCTCCTGCGTCAGCCCGCCAAGTAGCTGGGACTACAGGAACATGCCACCGCACCCAGCGTTCTGGAAAAGATTATCTGGCTCTGAAGTGATTTCCTCCTGCTCTTCCTGTTGGTCTGCATGTGACGCCTGAGACTGTGGTGGACGTTTTGAGACCATGAAGGGGAGATGGGGCCTCTCAAGCGGATGGTGGTAGACACGGCAAGTGGAAAGAACCTCATAATGTTGACCTGTGGAACGGATCAAACCTGGGGTCGCCCTGCCTCTGGTTTCTTGCAGGACAGAATCCACGTGTGGAATGCTGTGCTGAGTTTCCATTACTTGTGTCTGCGAGTAGCTCTGCAGCTGAAAAAAGACTGTCACATCTGCTGACATCACAGGGCACCCTGACTGCAGCACAGCCGCCATGTACATGCATCTGGCATGGAGGGCACCTTGTTCTCCAGGGATCTGGTGGCTTGTGTTGATGTAACTGAGGCTTTTGTTTGGCCTAGGGGAGGAGGGAAGGTTAGGGATATATGCAAAGACAGGGAAATGAGGAGAATGGGGGGATGTCATAGCGATCGTCCTTTCTTCCCCCCCAGACTATTACCGTTGGTGTGCTCTGAGGATCTGTGTATTAGTCTGTTCTCATGCTGCTCTGAAGAACTACCCGAGAGTGGGTAATTTATGAAGAAAAGAGGTTTAATGGACTTACGGTTCTGCAGGCTGTACAGGAGGCATGGCTGCGGAGGGTGCAGGAAACTTACAATTGTGGCGGAAGGCACAGGGGAAGCAGGCAAGTCTCACATGCTGGAGCAGGAGGAAGAGAGAGTGAAGGGGAAGGTGCAATACATTTTCAAACAACCAGATCTCGTGAGAACTCGACCACGAGACAGCATTGGGGGGATCGTGCTAACCAATTAGAAATCACCCCTTGATCCAATCACCTCGCACCAGGCCCCCCCCAACACTGGGGATTATAATTTGACATGAGATTTGGGTGGGGACACAGAGACAAACCATACGAACCGGCTTTGAGCCCTGAAGGAGAGAGGTTTGGGCCAGGAGTCAGAAGAGGGGCGTTCACGAAAGTGTTGTGAGGTCCTGAGTCCACGGTACTTCAGGGCCCAGCAGGCAGGGAAGGGTGGCAGCAGGGATGGCTTAGGAGGCTGAGGCAGTGGCCGAGTAAAGGGGAAGAGGATCCTGGCCCAGGAAGCTTGTACAGCATGGTGAGGAGTGGCCAATGCTCTCGCTGGGGGTTGGACAAGGACAGGGGAGCTCCCTGAAGGCCTCAGCAGCAAGAGGGATCACAGAACCTGGAGCCTGGCCGGGCACTCTGGGACTGAGACATCTTGGCATGCCTTTTGTCTCCTTGGAGCTGTCACTGCTTCTGGCGACAGAGTGGGTCCTGGGGAGAGGGTCACATGGGTCAGCAGCGACCAATAGATGGGAGAACAGGATGGAGCCTGGATTCCCACTTCTGCTTTGGAAGTGAACACAGAAACAAGTCACAGATCTGGGGTCTGAGCCTCTGTTATAAGCAGATTAAGAATTTCTGGTGGAAGCAGGAATGATGGTGGCTGCCTCTCTTGAATTTTGAACCCCCTAGCGCTTGCCTATAGGAGTTAAGGTCCCTCGTATGCCCACAGCTGGACTGGCACAGAGAGGGCAGCCTTGGGATTTCGTGCACACGCCAAGAAGATTCACGCATCCAGCGGAGAAAGTCAAGAGATCCGCACCCTGAACTTGCTTCCTGACTGCCACCTACAATTTCCTGGGGCTACGCAAGGCCTTCTCACGTCTGCTTCCGCCTGCCCTACACCGACAGCAGGTTCAGAGGCAGCCACAGTCTGGCCCTGGTATTGCTGACAGGTGGGCACCTGCAGCTGGATTCTGTTACCATGGTAACAAGGTAGGGAAAACTGCCCCAGAGCTCCGGGGCTGTTAGACCTCAAGGACAGCCCACTGTCGTCTGACACCACGTCTTCTGGGGCACTGCTGGGTGTGACTGCCCAGGAGGAGATGGGAATTTTTTGAGACAGAAAATTTTAATGAATGGAAAATTAGATGGTCTACCAAAGATATTGTCCCCTTCCCCTCCCTGTATATATTTGTCACTACCAGTTATGAATATACAATTTCCTGTCTCTGTGTCAACCAGTAGCATCCATAAGAAAGGTGGTCCCAAGTTCTGCTGACATTTGAAGTTATGTAGAATTAGACATGCTTATTTTGGAACATGACTTGGAGTGTTCTGAAAACTTACTGGTAAGTGTTACCTAACATTGAACTTGAGGTGTCTTAGTCAGCTTAGGCTGCTATAATAAAATACATGCTACATGCCAGGTGGTTTAAATAACAGACATCTGTTTCTCACCGTTCCGGAGGTGAGAAAGTCCAAGATCGAGAGCTGGCTGGTTCGTTTCTGTTAAGGACTCTCCTCCTGGCTTGCTGATGGCGGCCTTCTTGCTGTGTGCTCCCATGGGCTTCCCTCTGCGCGTGGAGAGAGAGAGCAAACGCTCTGGCCTATTCTTATAAGGGCACTAATTCCACCATGAGGGCCCCACCCTCATTGTCTCATCTGGCCTTAATGATCTCCCAAAGGCCCTATCTCCAAAGATCACGTTGGGAACAGGGGCTTCAGCGTACGATTTTTCAGAGGACATAAATATTCAGCCTATAACATGGGGCTTCACTGGTTGAAAGTGGCCCTTCAGTGCCTATCAGGAAACATTTTTATTTTATTTGTTTATTTGTTCACTCATTGGTTTAGCCATTTTTTATTTCGAGACCCAGAGATCATTCAACGTGCTAGGATATAGCAGAGAACAAAACAGACAAAAATTTCTGCTGCCATGAGGTTTACCTTTTGGTGGCCAGAGATGGGGAAATTTACAAGTGATTACATAACCAGTGGCAACGAGAGCAATGAAAAAGCATGACGGGTGCGCAGGGTGTGGAGCGATCAGGGGAGACCTGGGCTTCCCAGCAGAGGCCTCCTGGTGGCCACGAAAAAGCATCTTGCAAGACCTTCTGCTCCGGGGGCGTGACTGATGGAAGGCGGCTATTTCCTTTTGAACTTCATCACTGCTTCTGTGTGAAGGTATGTCTCCTGGGAGACGTGGGACTTCCTTGTCAGAACACTTTAGCTCAGGGACTCCCTGACGGTTTTGTCAGACCTTCCTCAGCCTGCCCAGCTCTAGAGAAGGCGTCCACTCTCTTCTCTCTTTTCTCCTTCCCTTTGGGTCAGACTTGCATCATGATCCCACTGCAACCCCCAACTTCGTCTGCTCCATCCCTATTTCCTTTCCCGTAATAAAAGCCTTGTGTGATTAATCCGTGGCAGCATCTGCTTCTCCGAGGAGCAGGACTACTGCAGATGTGAAGGAAGTTACAGAGTTAGCCACGTGGATTGGTGAGGGAATGCATTCCAGGCTGAGGGAACAGAGACTGCGACAGTCTTAGGGAAGAGCAAGGCCGGTTTGTGTGAGATCTGAGGTTCACACGCTAGTGTGTGACTGTTTCATAGATTCTGGCAGAAGACACGAGTGTCCCGGGTCAGAGACAAAGGACTGAGTATTCATAGCACAGCCACACATTCTGTTGGTCAAAATGAGTCAATAGACAGTCCAGAGTCAAGGGGAGGGAGGTGGACTCTTTCTCTTCATGAGGAAGGAGCAAAGTCACACTGCAAGGAGGTGTGGCTGTAGTGGGGAGAACTGCAGCCAGTTTCTCAAACCACCACAGGAAGGACTGGAGCCAGGTGCCTCAGAGCTTGAGGACAAAGAAGAAATTCACTGAGTGATCAGGCAAGGCCTCCTGGAAGACTTAGGTCCTTAGCCTTGCCAAATTCCCTGTTGTTGTTTTGAGACAGGGATGTGCTCTGTCTCTTACGCTGGAATGCAGTGACACGATCATGGCTCACTGCTGCGCCCTCAGCCTCCCGGACTCCAGCGATTCTCCCATCTCTGCCTTTTGAGTAGCTGGGAATACGGGCACATGCTACCATGCCAGGCTAATTTTTAAAATTGTTTTTGGTAGAGCTAGGGTCTCACTGTGTTGCCCAGGCTGGTCTTGAACTCCTGAGCTCACGTGCTGACCGCCTAGCCTGCCAAGAGCCAGCTGCTGCTTCCCTGTGGGTCTCAGAGAGAACACAACCACCACCTCTCCTGATGGCCTGGGAAGCAGGGAGTCTTCCATTGTTGACATTGTTTGGTGATGGAGGGAGAGCGGAAGGAAGAGTCCGACCCCGAATTCCAGGCTATGCCTGCTCTCACCTCCACCACGATGACTCTCTCCCTCATCACACACGTTTGCCCAGCCACCAGGGTCCAGCCTGCCACTGAATCAGGAAAGCAGTTTGTTCATGCAGAATGTGTCACTGTTGGAAGTTTCTCTCTCGTCGTTAACTAATTTGCTGTGCTTTGCCACAGCCCTTGTTATCTATAACCATGGTAACAATGCAAAGAGCTGTACATGCATTTATTCTGGACTCTAAAAGCCCAAGCATGGTTTATTTCTGTCTCTTGGCTTCGAAGGAGCTGAGTGGGTCTGGAGGCAGGGGCTGGAGCTAGCGGACCGGCCCTTCGTCCCTGAGCCTCTCAGGGTGTGGTTTCAGTCACAGAGCTTCTCCTCTGGGACCTCAGTTTCCCTACGTGTAAGGTGAGGGATTAGGGTCGATGGTCTTTGTGGAGTCTTCCGGTGATGTCTATCAGTCAAAGAGTCGTGCGTATTTAGCACCTAGAGGGAGAGTTCCCCAGCCCACCCGGAGGCTGTGAGCCGGCTGTGGACGTGGGGATGTAGGCAGTGGTGTGTGGCTGCTGCAGCTGACAGTCCCCTCTTTCTGCTAATTCGGTGTCCTCACTATATAATTATACTGTGAAATTCCCTGACTGAAGATACTTTTTAAAAATATCTTTCCCTGACTCCCACCAGTCATTGCCCAGATTCGTGAATGGGGTACGTGGGTGTTTGCAGCTTTTGGCGGAGAACGAGGATGTTATGCAACCTGCCCTTCTCAGAATTTCCCGGCACCGCCTCCACGCTGGGCCCCAGAAGGGAAGGATAGGGTTTTTCTGATGGGGAGGATGCAGACTTTGACTTCTCTGGGTCTCAGTTTCCTCATCTGTGAAGTGGGGAGGAAGCGATCTTTCATGCGGGATAACGTGGAGTGTGAGACCAAGTGCTGTGCCTGTGACCACAGGGAATGTGATGAAAATGTGGCCTTTCTCCCTCCTCCCGTGACCGGGCTGCTCACTTCACTCCTGGGAGCCTCGGTTTCTCCGTTTGTAAGTGGGGTCAGTAATAGTTACCTGTCTTTCAGGAGTGTCGTGACGGGGTTAAGCAGGATGCCAGCCCGAATGCCCTGTGCTGTGGTTACGCAGCAGTTGGTATTGATGATGACTGTCAGCAAAGGCCTGATGGTCCGGTCACACCCTGCAGGATCGGGTTATCTGGGCGTCTTCCTGCTGGCTGGGGGCAGCGTTGCCAGTAAGATATGGCCAGAGCTGACAACCAATGGACCTGTCAGCTCGATGCAGAGCAGTTCTTGAAGCTCGCCAGAGGCCGGAACTGATGCCACTTCGATGAGCCCCATTCCCCTGACGGCCCCTGACATTTCCTGCCTGACTGCCTGGGTCAGTGGTCAGACTGAGTCACAGCCACTCCCTGCAGCCCGGCCACCCGTTGACCCAGGGCACAGGGCGCGGGGCAGCTCCGCAGGGCCAGGCCACGGACACGGGCCCTTTCTATTTTAAAACATTAGATTTTTTCTTCTTCTTTACCATTCTTGTTATTCTTTCTTACGTAAGGAAGATGCTTAGAATGCCTTTGATCATTGTTTGTCTGTTGCATATGTCAACACGTGTTTATTTAAGCAGAGATAAAGACCAGGAGGAGCCACCAGGAAGTTCACAGTTGCTGCCAGCGGGAGAGGAGTGACACATTCACTTCTTTAGACTAAAGAAAATGGTGGGATTAGCAGAGGTGCTTAATTTTGGTTTGAGTGAATGCTGCTCTGTAGAGTTTATGTTTGCATTTTTTTAAAAGTAAATAACATGGATTGCTTTAGAATTAGAGATCAAATCTCACAATGTAAAGAGACAAATGACAAAAACACTTTTCAGCAGAAGAAACATCTTCATCATAGTTTTTTGTCGGTTTAAATTGGGCTAATTTGTCCTGGGCGTCTATGCCCCGGGATTAATCTGTGCATTCAGACTCCCCAAGGAGGTGCATGTTTTTCTTGCTGCTTCTTCCCGTTTCACAGGTGAGATGGTGCGGCCTCTGACCTGGGTTCTAAGCAGGAACGCTCTTAGTTCATGTGCATTTGAGTTCTGGATTGGGGCCGTTCCCTGGTCACTGCACACTCCGTGTGAGATTTGCACTGCGGCTCTGTGGACCTGTCTTCTCGTGAAGGCCAGGCTGAATGCGGATTTCACGGAGACTTCAGCACCTGCGATATCTGTAGCTCCCTTGGGGAGTGCAGACCCCTGGGCTGGCCACCCCATCCCTGTTCCAGAGAAGACACTTCCTGTTTCGGGGGAGGATCTCACCTTGAAGTGGAGAGAGGTCTTGCCGGTGTTGATTCGTTTTAGCGGGGTTGGGGGGGCGGGGGGCGCCTGCAGAGCCGAGGGCCTTGCCCCTCCACCTGCGATTTTCAGCATTCCGTTGGGTCAGCTTCAGGGCGTTTGTCTTTTAAGCCTAAAGTTAGCAGTTTTTAAAAGGAGGAACTGAAAGCCTGTTCTCTTGTGGTCTACACGACCAGGATTCGGCCAGAGAGAAACAGACATCCACAGACTCTCATGGGTGGGTGAAAGTATGTGGACGTGCTGACTCGCTTCGGTGGGGTCTTGGCAAAGGGTCTGAATCATGGCTCTGCCACTAATTAGCTGTGTGACCTTCAGCAAGTTACCTAGCCTATCTGAACCTCAGCTTCCTTATTTGCAAAAGAGGCATTCGAAAGACCTTGCAACATCAGGAGAGGACTCCATTACACGTGACTGACTATGTGGGATACCTTCCAAAGGTAAAATTAATAGTAATGATCACAAGACAAATCATCAGCCATGTGATGGGGGAATGTTCTGTGCAAAGCAGCCCGGGGCACGTGGTGCTTAGGATGCCAGTGCCCATGTGTGAGAGAAAGCAGCACTCTCCGTTCCGTGTTGTTAGAGGGGAAGCCACCAGGTGCTGTGGAGACACCGTGTGATCTGGCGTCTGCTCCTGCCTCTGCTGCCTGCCTGCAGGGTGACCTTGGGCGAACCTTTGCCTTTGCCAGGCTCCAGAGCTGACCTGGGCCAAATCCACGCTCCTTGTCAACCCCAGAGGAGGCGCTGCCCCTGCAGGGACCCACACCCATGGCGTCGCAGGCTGTTCCTCACCAGGCCCTTCTCTCCTTGTGCAGAATGGGTGTTATGTGCAGTGTTAGTCGGTGGCTGGTGGGGTTTAGCTCCTGCCTCTCTTTGTCCCCCAGTCTTTGAAGGGGCTGCCTGTGCACACCAGCCTGCTGCATTTCTGAGTCAAACCTCTCAGCCCATCGCTCTGCTGAGCTCCCTGGCTGCCCTAGACTTGAGACTTCCCTGGGATCACACGGACCTCGGAGTCCCAGGTCCCAGGCCCGTGTGTTCCCTCACAGGCCTCAGACCCTGCTTAGAAGCTCCTGTTTTAGCTTGGGTCATCACACCTGGGTCTTCTGGGACCATATCTGGCTCTGGACCCCAGAGCGCCCACCCTCTTCTGCCAGCCCTCTGCTGGGCTCCTGGGGGAGTCCCCCAATTTCTGGAGCAAGGCAGAGATGGCTGTGCTTCCCCTGACACCACGCTGGGCTGGCAGGTGGCCCCTTTCCAGGCACTGCCGTGGAGTGGATCAGCTGTTCCCTTTCTAAACATGCGTCTCCCCTGCCCCCACATCCTCTGTGATGCTATGGGCTGTACATGCCTCTCACCCCAAGCTGCGCCCTGACCCAGAGCCTAAGTGCTGAGGAGCGCAGACGTGGCCATACAAGAATCCGCTGGCTCCTCTGCGAGCTGCTGTCCTTGGCCGCCCTCTCCTTCACTCCAGGCCGGCCTTAGGCAAGAGATTTGCCCTCCACATGCACCCTGTGGCTCTCCAGGATCCGGAGCTGCCCTTCAGGCCCAGCTCCGGTCCCAAGAATGACATTCCAACTGTCTACTCAGCCAGTGCTTCCTCAGCTCCGGTTCAGCCCCAGCACATCAGGTCAGCAGGAACGCCGGGTGGCTCAGAGGCCTCGTTTCCTGCTGGGATTTGCATCCAAGCGCAGATGGCGTTACACAGTCTGGACGCCAGGACACACGATGGGGAAGAGGACTGCTGCTTAGGGTGCGCTGAGGGCAGCATGGTTGACTCAGATTTACTACATGCCCAGTAAAAAGGGTGTAAAAGCATCCCTTTGCTCACTTCCCCACAAAGCTGCACGTGAGCGTGTGGATTCTAAGCCCCAGGGCGGGCAATCCGGGGCCGAGTCGAGGGCTGGGAGTCAGTGCTGAGAACACAGTGTCATCAGCAGTAAGGACTGGACAAAGGTCTCCTGACCCCCTGTCCAGGGCTCCCCGTACCCTGAGTCTCTAAGTGTTTCTAAGTGGCTGACAGCTGGCTTTATCTACTGGGTATCTCTTCATCAGGTCACCCCAGGTGTGGCTGCTGGGAGGTGCAGGCATTTAACCGCACTGAGCCGTCCTCATGCCTGGCCTTGGGTGGTTTCCCGTGACACCCGGTTGGACTGCAGGTGGCCGTGCGGGGGCACGCCTTTGCAGTGGGTTTAGCTGCCCCTTTTCAAAACTACAGCCTGCTCCAGGGCCAGCAATCGACATGAAAGAAGAAATGTAATGAGCCGGGTAATAGTGGAAATTAATAGTGGTAATTAATCGCTAAAAGCATGCAGACACCATGGCAACGGTTGGATGACAGAGGCAGAAACCTTACTTCCTTTTGTAGGCAGTGCTCCAAACGGCTTCAGGTCTCTGTAAACAGCTTGCACAAGCTTTGTGAAGGCGCGAGGCACTGCAGGTCTCCAGCGGCTCTGAGGTCAGCCTTCCGTCGGAACACCACTCTATCTGTCTCTTCCTGGCTGTGTCATCTTGGGTGACTTGCTGTAACTCTCCTGAGCCCATGTCCTCATCGATAAAATGGGGAGGAGTCCCAGTTTACAGACTCGTGAAGAGTCAGTGAAGTGACATGTGAGAAATAGACGGGCTTTGGAACCAATTCAAATTCTGGCACTATCACGTATTAGCTGTGTGACCTTGGGGCAAGGCATCAGCCACTCTGAGCTTCAATGCCCTCATCTGTAAAGTGAGGATAATAATAATAGTACCCATAATACCTCATTACTATTGTGAGGATTAAATGAGATAATAAGTGCTGAGCACATACAGCATATGAGACATTGCAACGTTCAATGTAATTTACCTATACAACACTCTATTATGAACTGTTTATAGGACCTTAGCTCTGTCCATGCAGTGATAGTGCCATGCATGAAATGCTTCTCATGTGCCAGATGCCATTCTAAGCTCTTAATGTGTATCAGCGTCCCCAATCCACTAGCCGCCCTATGAAGTGGGTACCATAATTATCCCGGCTTTATGAATGAGGAGGCTGAGGGCTAGTTATCTAGAAAAGCTAACCAAGGCACGCAGCTTTTCCGGGGAGGCCTAGCCACCCAGAGTTGGTTTGCTCCTCACACATTCTTCCTTGGGTGGAGGTTGCTGTGGCGTCCTGTCCTGTCTGGGCACGTAAAGGTTCAGAAGAAGCGGAATGTGGATAAGGACAGGAAGGCATTGAATTCTTAGGAAAATGCAGATGACCACACCGTTGGATCGTTTGGAGCTGGGTAGGAGGTATGTGTCTGGAGGTGTGTGGGGAGAGGCAGGCAGGGTCTAGAGCGACGGTTCCAACCTCACATGCACAGGAGAATCGCCTGCGGGGCTTTAAAAATGCCACTGCCTGTGTCCCACCCCCAGAGGTGACTGAGTTTGGGATTTTTTTTAAAGCTTCCCAGTTGATTCAAACACCGGCTGAGACCCGATGTTCTGGAGATCATTTAAGGATATGTAGATTATGTTAAGCAAGTAGACCTTCCCTGTACAGTAAATTACTATACTTGAGGTAAAATAAAAAATGCAGGTCTTCAGTCACACAAGCCACATATCAAATGTTCCGTAACCATTGGCGGCCACCATATTGGACCGCGCAGGTAGAAAGCATTTCTCTTCGTCTCAGAAAGTTCTCTTGGGCAAGACTGATGTAGACTTTATCTGCTTGGCAGAGAGAAGCCACTTAAGGGTTGTAAGGAGAGTGATGAGGGTGGGGGCTTGCTTTAGGAAGAGCATGCGGGGGCCGTACAGAAATGGACCCAAGGGGTCTGACGGTTGACAGCAGAGGGAATTATGAGGGAACCGTTCTGCTGGCAGAGCTGGGCAGGGAAGCCATGAACTAGAGCCTCAGCACTGGAGCTGGAGAGGTTGGGATGGATGTGAGAAGGGCGAGAGGAAGAGGCACTCAGGCTAGGCAGGCCCAGGCGGATGGGGGTTGAAGAAGGAGGCTAAGTTTAGGTTGCCGCTCGTATTTTGGATCCGCTACCTGGAGGTTCCTCTGGCAACGGTTCCCCATCCAGGTGATTCCCGTCCCTCCAGGGGACGTTTGACCACAACTGAAGATATTTTTGATGATCACAGCTCAGGGGGTTGAGGGTGTTACTGGCATCTCATGGGTAGAGACCAGGACGAAGTAAAGGCTGTTAAATGTCTCATGATTCACAGGTCAGCCACTCCAGGATGAAGAGTTATCAAGCCTGCAACGTCAACAGTGCACACGTTGAGAAACCCTGTTCTGGGGATGAAGACAGGAGGCCAGTCTGGGTGCAGTGGTAAAGATAACGAATAAAAGTTGAATGAATTGTCTCTCAGTTCTTCTGAGAGTGGACGGTGGAGATCTCCAGGGACAGCAAATACCACGTCTGGAGCTCAGGAAGGAGGAGGGGGCAGAGATGAGCAACTGGGCACCCCCTTCCTCTGTGCCCGGACCGCCCAGTGGCTGCGCTGGACTCCTGTGGAAGCTGCTGTGTGAGCACTGGGGCTGAGAGTGGAGCCTCAGGGAGCAGCCACACTCCAGGTACAGGTCGAAGGTGGGGAGGCCACCTCTTTGGCAAGGTCCTGGTATGAAGCAAGTGCTGTCTTTCTTCAGATGATAGCATCTGCAGTGTCCCATCCACCCTGCGTCTCCAGACGTTGCAGACGGTAAAGACTCACCCTTGCTGTCCAGCACCCGAGCCTTATCCCTCAAGGCCGGATGTCTCCAGAGCCGTGGGTTGTATGTCACTGACGTCTTCCAGATTCCTCATGCTCCAAGCTCTGCTCCTCCAGGTGTGGTCCTTTGGCATTGGAAGGAAGGATGGGAAGAAAGGCAGGCTTCTCACCCCCAAATGCCCCTTTGTTCTGCACAGCTTACATGTGCACCTAAAGGGTACGTACTGCAAGGTCGCTGAGCATGGGGCTTGGGCCGTTTTTTGGTGATTGTCCCTGCAGTGGGTTGGATACTGTCCTTTCAAAATTCGTGTCCAGTCAGAACCTCCGAATGTGACCTGATTTGGAAATAGGGTTTTTGCAGATGTACTTAGTGATCTTGAGATCATCCTCGGTTGAGGGTGGACTCTCAATCTAGTGGCTGATGTTCTTATAAGAAGAAGAGGGGACAGAGAGACACATAGAACTAAGTTCACGTGAGGACAGTCTGGGATTGTGCTACCACAAGCCCCGGAAGGCTCAGAGCCAGCAGAACCTGGAAGAGCGAGGGAAGGACCCTCCCCTCGGGGCTTCAGAGGCAGCATGGTCCTGCTGATGATTGACTTCACGATTGTAGCCTCCAGAACGTCAAAGCCACCCGGCTCTGGATAATTTTTTATGGAAGCCCTAGGATTTAATATGGCCCCCTGTGTTTAAAGTGGTCCTATCCTGACATGAACATTTAATCCTAGAGTTGCTCGTCAAGTTTCCTGAGCCTTAACGTTTGGGTGACAAAGGAAGATTGGAAACGGGACACCTCCGGCATCTGTCTCAAAAGGCTGTCTTCCATCATTTATCAATGGGAAAACCATGTTAGAGGAGAGGGAGATTTGGGAAGGCAATAAACCCTGGGCTTCGAGGCAGCTTCCAGTAGCTGGCCGATGATTTCTGTGGCAGAATGATCTTTGGTATGGCTTCTAATTCTGAATCATAGTAGATTATAATGCTGTTTATGGTAACTGACATTTATTGGGAATTTATTATGTCCTAGCACTTTATAGATAGCTCAACGAGATAGCTGTACTTTTTACCTCAACCCTATCATCACCCCCATTTTATTGATGAAGAAAAGGAAGTTCAGAGACGCTCGCTAAGGCCTTACAGCTTACAGGAGGAGAAATCCGGATAAACCCCGAGGAGCCTGGCACGCATGCTGGTTTTTAGCCGCTGTACGCGCTGCCTGCAAAGCGATGAAGTTATTGAGTGAGCAGCTCCTGTTGGGTGACTGTGGCCATCTTCAGGAGCTCTTGGACTACCTGGTTTCTAATATTGTGGCACCCGGTGAGCAGAGGAAGGAAGACAGTCACTGCTGATTAAGTGCCTTCAGGGGATGCTGCAAAGATCAAACTCTCTCAGGGACACCATGGGCCACCTTTGAATTCTGGGATGGGAGGCTCTTGAAAGAGAAGGGCCCCACTTGCTGCCGTTGCTGATGCTGTGGCTGTGGCTGCACACAGCACCCGTCTGTCCTGACCTCTGCCCTCTCCCATTATTACTTGGCCTTGGGTGGAAAGTCAATGAGGGCCTCGAGACCCCGATTGTGGTCTGTGGACCAGGGCAGCCTGAGCGTCACCTGGGAGCTTGCTGGAAATGCAGACCCTCGGGCTGCCCCGGATGGACTGAGTCAGAATCTAGCGGGATTTGCATGCACATTACAATGTGAGAAGTACGGAAAAAATGACCCAAAGAAGTCCATCGCTTGTGGTGAATTCTGTGCGCTCTTGGTGCAAATGAGCAGAGATCAGGGCAGCTGGAACGGCACACAGGGACCTTGGCTCAAGGATCTTGGGCCCTGGATCAGACGGCCTCATTCAAGGCTGCCTTTGGCTCCTGCCCTGTGATCTGACACACTCAGTTCTCTACTCCAGACTCCCAAGCTGGAGATGCCCTTCTTGTCTGAGCATCAGAGGGACCCTCTAGTGGTCACCAGCAAATTAATTTCTGTCCCTTCTCAGGGGGGAGGGATCAGAGCTTCTGGGATGAGGTCCCTGACAGCTGAGCTCGCGTGAGGCTGAGCACATCAGATTTCGTGGCGGGCCGCGCTTTTGATGTGCACTTTCACAAGGAAATGCTCGCCCCCAGCCTGCTCTTTCTCCAGCTCTCAAGCAAGATAAAGGGGCTGCCCGCTGGAGGTGGATTATGCTGCTCTGCGTGCGGTCCTCAGGCGACTGTGAGTGCACGGGCTGAACGGGCTCCATGCAAACGATCTGAAGTGTCTCGTCACTTTCCATTTTCTTTAACACCGAGTCCTTGCCTGTTGTGCGACCACAGCCCTTTCCAGAGGGTGAGGTCCTCTTGGGTTTAGCAGAGAATGAGAGGTCAGAATATTCTTTGATCAATCTCTCCCAGCGTTCGCCCTGCAGCCTGCAGGTCTGAGGACACTGGCGGGGAGTGGGTGGCGGGTGGGCGGGGAGGACAGCGGCCCCACGGTCCTGCCAGCAGCCGTGGTTCTCAGAAGCAGCGTGGATCACCTCTGAGATGACTCTGAAGGCAGGTTTTCCTGTGACAGCTGATAGGACAGTCTGGCGCTGGGGCCCAGCTGGCCTGGGCCTGGGAGGATGACTCAGGCGGCTGGGCTTGTTAACCTGTTTACAGTGACTCATCGGAGCCCCTCAGCTGTAAAATAGGGACCACAGTGACTGCCCCAGCCGCCTCACAGGTCTGTGAAAGCCACAGCAAAACGAGCCGCAAAGCACCTGCCGGGCGAGGAGGCTCTGTGCAGCCAGCGCGCTCTCTGCTTCCCGTTCCCGGAGCCGTCGCAGTTGAGAACAGAACGGTCCAGGTGCGGGATGTGCACAGTGGCTAAAGACAGGGAGAGGCGACGTCGCTGGAGAGGACATTGCACTCGGCACGTTTCTAAAATTCTGCTGTCAAATAGCAGTGACCCTCAAGTCCTCCTCGACCTCCCTCCTTGGACATTGGATGGGAACATAGAAATTAAAAAAACCAACTCTGACACAGAGGAAAGAAAAAGCTTGTGTAGGGGGGAACCTCAACCCCGCTGTGGTCTAACCTCCTTGGCTGGGAACACCGGCCTTTTGTCACCTGGCTGAGGCCTCTCCCACTGGCCTCACGTCCCCAGCTGCTCAGTGCTCATTGCTGGTCACGTATGTCTGAATGAGGGGTCATTGCTGGTCACGTATGTCTGCATGAGGGGCTCATTGCTGGTCACATATGCCTGCATGAGGGGCTCATTGCTGGTCACGTATATCTGAATGAGGGGTCATTGCTGGTCACGTATATCTGAATGAGGGCTCATTGCTGGTCACGTATGTCTGCATGAGGGGCTCATTGCTGGTCACGTATGCCTGCATGAGGGGCTCATTGCTGGTCACGTATGTCTGCATGAGGGGCTCATTGCTAGTCACGTATGTCTGCATGAGGGGCTCATTGCTGGTCACGTATGTCTGAATGAGGGGTCATTGCTGGTCACGTATGTCTGAATGAGGGGTCATTGCTGGTCATGTATGTCTGCATGAGAGGCTCATTGCTGGTCATATATGTCTGAATGAGGGCTCATTGCTGGTCACGTATGTCTGCATTAGGGGCTCATTGCTGGTCACGTATGTCTTCATGAGGGGCTCATTGCTGGTCACGTATGTCTGAATGAGGGGCTCATTGCTGGTCACGTATGTTTGCATGAGGGGCGCATTGCTGGTCACGTATGTCTGAATGAGGGCTCATTGCTGGTCACGTATGTCTGAATGAGGGCTCATTGCTGGTCACGTATGTCTGAATGAGGGGCTCATTGCTGGTCATGTATGTCTGCATGAGGGGCTCATTGCTGGTCATATATGTCTGCATGAGGGGCTCATTTCTGGTCATGTCTGAATGAGGGCTCATTGCTGGTCATGTATGTCTGCATTAGGGGCTCATTGCTGGTCACGTATGTCTGCATGAGGGGCTTATTGCTGGTCACGTATGTCTGAATGAGGGACTCATTGCTGGTCACATATGTCTGCATGAGGGGCTCATTGCTGGTCATATATGTCTGAATGAGGGGCCCTATGATTTTGCCCGTCCTCATTGCCTGGAATTCTCCTTTTTGTCTGTGACGTACCCTTGGAGATAAATATACAGGAAGCTAAGGAAACGTCAGTGCACAGCCCACGGCCCAGGAGGGCCTTGGACAGGGTGTTCATTTCACATTCTTTATTTATTTATTTTGCGACGGAGTCTCCCTGTCACCCAGGCTGGAGTGCGGTGGCGCCATCTCGGCTCTCTGCAACCTTCACCCGCCTGGGTTCAAGCGATTCACCTGCCTCAGCCTCCCGAGTAGCTGGGATTACAGGCGCCCGCCACCGTGCCCAGCTAATTGTGTTTTTAGTAGAGACGGGGTTTCACCGTGTTGGCCAGGCTGGTCTTGAACTCCCGACCTCGTGATCCATCTGCCTCGTCCTCTCAAAGTGCTGGGATTACAGGTGTGAGTCACCGTGCCCAGCCAATTTTTTTTTTTTTTGAGATGGAGTTTTGCTCTTGTTTCCCAGGCTGGCGTGCAATGGCGAGATCTCTGCTCACCGCGGCCTCCGCCTCCAGGGTTCAAGCGATTCTCCTGCCTCAGCCTCCCAAATAGCTGGAATTACAGGCATGCGTCACCACGCCTGGCTAATTTTTGTATTTTTAGCAGAGATGGCATTTTGCCATGTTGGTCAGGCTGATCTTGAATTCCTGACCTCAAGTGATCCTCCTTCCTTGGCCTCGCAAAGACATTCATTTTTAAAAGTAAAAAAAAAATGTGCAAAAGTAAGATACTGCATTTTGACCTCAGTTGGCTAAGCCCACTGGCTCTTCCTGCTCCGTCGGCAGCTTCATCACATCTGCCCTCACGTCTGTGGCACTGGACGGGGAGCAGCCTTCATGCTGTGATGCCAGGGCTGACCCAGAACCTCAGGGCCCTGACATCAGCCGCCTGGCACGGGGGCGGGCGGGCGGGCGGGAGTATTCCTGGAAGCCCCTCCTACGCCCAGAAAGACTCACAGCAACTTAACTCGACATCGCATTGATGGTGAACCTAACACAAACGAAATGTTCCCCCAGTCAGGTTCTCCCTGGGTTCAGCCCAAAGCGCACAGATCAAGCCTTGCCACTTGGGCTCTTGGCATTTTAAAGAGTCTAAACACATTTTCTTTTTTTAAAGATTTAGAAGGGAAACACAAGTACTGACACAAGATACAGAAACTTCATTTAAAAAAGTGGATAAGCTCAACCATGTCATAAGCACAGTTTGGAGAGACGTTGGATTGTTTCCGCAAGACAGGTGAGAAATCACAGACTCCTGGTTTGGACGTACGTGACGGAAACCTTTTTTGGATATCTTTGTTTATTAAAGAACTGAGATAATATTCAAATAAAAATTAATGAAATTTGAAACAAAAGCTATAAAGATAAGCAACAAAATTATTCTGTCAAGGAGTGAATTATAACATATACTGGATATAATTTATTAAGAGGAGATGAACTTTCAGTATAAGTAATGGATTGGTTGTTGGATGGTTTTCTTATCCAATTAATGAAGAGGAGAAAATCATATGAATATATTTAGAAAAGATTTACGTTGCTGATTTGGAATGAATTGACATTGACAAAGATCACATGAAACTTACAATATGGTGCTACCACAAATATATTGGTGACGAAGTGTTTAATGAGTGCAACTTAAAGAGAAATTTTCGTGCAGAAGAAAACCTGAAATGTCTTGAAATCTTGTAGTTCTTATATAGAAGATTCTTGCTCCTTGATTTGAGGTTTTCCCAAATTGATAACAATCCTAAAAATTGTTTCTACAAACAATGAATCATGAAAGTGTCGATACACATTTGTTACTGATGTACCTGTGAAAGGAAAGACTTATTTTAACATTCTATTTGCAAGAAAAGATGCCCTTACAAATTATTACCGTATCAGAGGCTATCAAAGTTTAAACAAACAAAATTACAAATGGTAGAGGAATATTTTAGAGGCAATTCAGCCATATTAATAAAAACGTTCTTTTTCTGACTTTTGTGAACTTGGTAATATTTTCAATTTAAAAAATTATAATTTGGGCTGGGCGTGGTGGCTCACGCCTGTAATCCCAACACTTTGGGAGGCCGAGGCAGGCAGATCACTTGAGGTCAGGAGTTCGAAATCAGCTTGGCCAACATGGTGAAACCACGCCTCTACTAAAAACACAAAAGAATTAGCCAGGCATGGTGGTGAGCGCTTGTAATCCCAGCTCCTCAAGAGGCTAAGGCAGGAGAATCACTTGAACCCGGGAGGCGGAGGCTGCAGTGAGCTAACATCGCACCATTGCACTCCAGCCTGGGTGACAGAGTGAGACTCCGTCTCAAAAGAAAAAAAGTGTGATTTGTTGTGATTTCTTTTCTCATTCGAAATCAGTATTCGATTTTGTCCTCAATTTTGGTTTTGTGTCCTTTTGCTTAGAGAGGCTTCTACCTCCTCTTGCCAGACGGCATACACACACACATGCACACCACCATGTGCGCTTCAGGTCCCACGGAAACTGGAACGCCCGAGCACCCCCTTTCTGACTCTAGGCCACTGTCCCCTCCCTGGTAAGGACAGTGCCCTCAGCTCTGGGCTCCCGCAGGTCGAGGCAACTCTCCTACGGCGTGCTCACAGGGTATTGTGTGTCTTCGTTTCTGCCTCCCCGAGGGCAAGAACTATCTGGTGAATCTCTTTAGCTGCACCCAGCATGGGAGCTGGCCCTGAACACACACATACGAATCTGAGAGTCTTGGAGGAGGGAGCTCCCTGCGTAAATGGCACATCCTTGGTGCCCACGGCATCGGCACCGTGCACACTGCCCCCCTTCAGCTTCAACCCCCCTGTCTTTCCGGGAATCTTCATGTAATTTTTCTCCCTTCCTTCTTTCCTCCTTTCCTTCCCTCCTTCCTTCCCCCCTCTTTCTCTCTCTCTTTCTCTTTCTCTCTCTCTCTGTCTCTTTCTCTCTCTTTTCTTTCCTTCTCCCCTTCTTTCTCTGAGACAAGCTCTTGCTCCGTTGTCTAGGCTGGAGTGTATGGAGTGCACTAGCATGATTATAGCTCATGACCACCTCAAATTTCTGGGCTTAGATGATCCACCCACCTCAGCCTCCCAAATAGCCGATTACAGGTGTAGCCCACCATGCCAGGCTATTTTTCAAAAAAAATTTTTGTAGAGATGTGGTCTCCCTATGTTGCCCAGGCTGGTCTCAAACGTCTAGGGTCAAGTGATCCTCCCATCTCGCCTTCCAAAGTGCTGGGATTGCAGGTGTGAGCCACCATGCCTGGACTTCATGCAGTTTTTCTCTTCTCTTCTTGCTCTCTGGAAAACATCAGATACTCATTCAGTCTGGAATTCAAATGTCTGATTTTTGATTAAAATATGGGGCTTCCCAGAGGTTTTGTTTTACCGTGGGAAAAGTCTTCAGTCTCAAGGACTGACGCTGTTACTGGTGGGCTTGCAGGCATGGTGAACTGGGGAGCGGTTTGGGGTCAGGGCAGCCTCCTGCCCACTCCAGGCTTCGGGCTTCCTGGGGCCATGTCTGTGGAACGCTGACTGGGGTCAAGGGGAACAGGTTGGGGATGGCCAGGGAGTCCACAGTGGGAAGGAGGGAGGGAGGGGCTGAGCACGAATGAAGGGATGAAGAGATGTACCCAAGAGACAGAAGCCGTGAGTGGACCACAAGGAGCGGCCTGGGCGGGGGGTGCTCTGGGAGTACCCACAGTTGTCCTGTGTTGTATTTCTAAATTCCCCTGGAAAGACTGGAAGACCAAGATAATCTTATCTCTGAGAAAATCTGCTTCATTTTCTTCTCTCTTAAACAGATCCTTTGAGTCTCAGTTTTCTCATCTGTAAAATGGGGAGGTAATCCTTACACACAGCGACAGAGTTGGGAGAGGCAGGTTAAATCACAGATGTGACTGCACCGAGCAGACACAGGGCTAGCCCTGGTGCAAAGTAGATGCTCGATTAGTGCCCCTGTGACACGGTGAAGGAGCCCGCACTTGAGGGCTTGAATGCCAGCTCTGCCTGCTGGCTGGGGGCCCCTCCAGCCTCTCTCCGGGTTTTCAGGACCGTGCACCTTTGCCAGTTTGGAAACACCTGAGTGTTTGAAGCCACAAACATTCCTAGAGTTGATTTGTGTGGAATTCCTGGCCAGGGATTTTCAAAATATTTTAACCACATAACCCTTTGTTTGCATGAAATTGTACGTTGAAGCCGAGTGTGTCAAACAGGTAAAATGGAGATGGGCTTGTGGCAGCACAGAGTGACGGGTTCAGAGGCTCGGAGGTCTGAAGACAACCTCTGTCTTCCCCAGGACACTTGCCCGAGAAACTTCCATTGCACCCAAAGTTCCATTGCTGGAAACTGATTCTAGTCTAAATGTCTCACCGTGGTTGGAGGAGGGAAACTGAGGGTCCTGGAGAAGGAAGATAACGGTCCAGGAGTTATCCTGGACGGGAAGTCAGTGCTTTGCTTCCTCTTGGCCTCAGTTTCCCCTCTGTAACTGGAAGTCAGGTCTGTTGAACTGTTTTCTGGCTGCAGTTCCAGTTTAATGCGCGGTGCAAGCGCCACCTGGTGGTGAGAACGGGCTCTGGCCGCTGGAGGGAAACAGGCTCTTCTCCAGGTTTAGGCAAACGCCAGGTTTTATGCAAACGACCCCACCTTCGGCCAGAGTGAAGACCCTCAGGATACAGGGTCTCAGGCTCCTCCTCTCATTCCTCATGCTCTCACGTTGAGAGGAGCATCCGGAAGCCCCAGGGAGGTCTCAGGAGGCAGCTTGAAAATATCCCCCCAGCTCTGCCACTGAGGCCTGAGTGATCTTGGCCATCCGGTCCCTTCCTCTCTCTGGGCCTCAGCACCCACATCTGCAACCTGAGGGGGCAGGTGAAGCCAGCGTTCTTCACTCGGGCTGTATGAATCCATGGCTGGGGAGTCTGTGAAACGCTTGAAATTTTGAGAGAGAGAGAGAGAGAGAGAGAGAGAGAGTGTGTGTGTGTGTGTGTGTGTGTGTGCAGTTTTTTGGGGACAGAATAGAGCTTCAACTGCTTTCTTAAAGAGGTCTGTTCCTCTGAAAGTGTTCGCTGGTCTGGATGAGCTCTGAGGGCACCCAGGGCTCAGGAATTGTAGGTGCTTTCCCTGTGGAATGCTTGTTCACTCAGACAACCCAGAGAATTTACGTTTAGCAAATGCGTCCAGCTTGCTGGTGATGCGGACATGCTAAGAGAGCCAAAGAAATGAAAAGCAGAAGCTCCGCAGATACGTGCAACCGATGGCCACGGAGTGCGGCTCAGTCCCCGGCAGCCCTGAGTCGGGGAGGGACCAGAAGTCGGTAGCTGAGCCCTGGAACCCTGCAAACCTCCACCAGCTGAGGGTGCTGTCTGGGCCGGCCTCCCTGCCTTCCTTCCTTCCCTACCTGTCTCCTTTCCTTCTTTCCCCTCTCTCTCCTTCTTTCTCTTTCTTTCTCTCTTTCTCTCTCTCTCTTTCTCTCTCTCCCTCCCTCCCTCTCTTTCTTCTTTCTTTCTTTCTCTTTCTTTCTTCTTTCTTTCTCTCTCTCTCTCTTTCTTCTTTCTTTATTTCAATGGGGTCTTGCTGTGTTGCCCAGGCTGGAGTACCGGGGCATGATCATGGCTCACTGCAGCCTCCACCTCCCAGGTTCAAGTGATCCTCCCACATCAGCCTCCCATGGAGCTGTCACCACAGGCATGTGCCACCATGCCCAGCTAATTTTTAAATTTGTTCTTTGTAGAGACGGGGGTCTCCCTGTGCTGCCCAGGCTGGCCTCAGACTCCTGGGCCTGAGTGAGCCTCCTGCCTTGGCCTCCCACAATGCTGGAATGACAAGTGTGAGCCACTGAGCCCAGCCTGCCTGGCTTTCCTGCCTGGATGGGTTGGCCATGGTTCCTGGGGAACTTCAAAGACGGGACGGACAACTGGCAGAACCGGGAGGACTCCAGTCCCCGGGGTGCACCTCTCAGGCCACAGGGATGGTCTTGTTGTACCACCCTCACCCCCAAAGCCCCGTTTGCTTTCGGAACCACTGCTTTCTGCAAAACATCAAGCGGTGGGTGAAGGAGGACGAGGAAGGCATCAGCCTTTGGGTCTCTACTCCTTGCCAGGGACTGTGCTAAGTATTTTATCATAACGAGTTCATCTGATCCTCACAATCACCCTGAGACATAGGATTATTCCCTTCGGATATTTGTTGACTTTGAGGCGCAGAGACGTTCACCTACTTTCCCCAAATGCTAGAACCTGTAGATGGCTGGGCTGGGTTTTTAACCATGTCTTCCAGCAGATGTGGGACTTTGGAGAGGTTTCCCAGAGGGCTTCAGGAGGCCGCACACCGCAGACCTGGGCTGGAGGCACGGTGGCTCTCGGACGCCGATGCTGCTTCCAAGCAGGTGCAGCCAGTGGTTGCCCCAGCTCCCGGGCGGGCCTCCAGGCTTGGAGGTCTGCAGACAGCCTCTGTGTCCCCCCAGGAAACCTCCACTTTCCCCCTCATCAGCTAAAATTGCCCTTTTTTTTTTTTTGATTTTTGCTATTTGGATTTCTCATTTACTGGGGTGGTGATGGTGACCGAGAATCTGACCCTGGCACTCCCTGGACCGCACCCTGCTCTGCTCTGCTGCGGGGCTTGGGAGTCACCCAGGCAGAAGTCTACGTCCCCCCTCCAGGGCCTTTAGACTGACGGTTTTCGGGGACTCCGCCCTACACCGCACAGCAAGATCACACCTGCCTGGGAGCGGGAGTTTGCACAAGGCCGGTGCCCGCCCTCCCTGTGCTCCGGGCCCACCAGCCATGGCAGCTGAGGGGAGGGAGGCTTGCCTTTCCTGCCAACCTTTGCACTTGGGTCTTCCCTGGGCACCTGAGAAACCATCCAGCTTTCTGTCGCCACACTTCTTTTTGCAGATGAGAACGGACGGAGTCAGAGGCCTGGGGACGCCCTGCATTTCTGTCTAGAAGTCTTTCGATCCCCTTTCCACCACCTCAGCAAGCACTGCGACTGCCTCTGATACCCCGTCCCTGTCCTCTACCTCCCCTTCCCTAGTCACTGCTGCCATCAAATCATCCTAAGTCCGCATGGGACTATTCAAGACAGTCCATTACAACGACGTTGATTCATTCACAGCTTCGACATGTGTTCACTGAGCACCAACTGTAAGGCAGTATGTCTTCTGCCCAGGGTATTTTCTTGTTCTATTTATTGCATTGCCATGCTTGGTGTGGGTCTGAACACACAGCCTGCATTCCCTACATTTGCTGATAAATGAATGAATGGCTGAATATTGGACTTGCAGCCAACTGGACCCTGTCAATCATTATTTTCAGCTGCTGCTCTTAAGTCAAGTATCTGCCATCCCAAAGACTGTTGTAGTCGCGTCTCTGTCCCCAGCAATGTAGCATGCTTGTACCAGGTGTCTTTCTGTCCCTCGAGACCCACTGTCCCCTCCCCCCACGCTGCTTTCTGCCCCAGAAGCTGACCTGTATGGCCAGGCTCATCTGTCCCTGCGCTTCTTGCTGGGTCTGGCCTGTGGCTGCTCCGGCTGGAATCAGTGAGAGGGTGGGGGTGTTTACTCCTCTGACTTCCTCCCAGGGTGGTCACCTGTGTCCTTCAACCAAAGGACACTGTTTCCCTTCGGGGCTTCCTTTCTGTGGTTCTCCCTCCCTCTGGGCTTTAACAACTGATTCCTCCCCTCGGTCCTGAGGCTTAGGAATGCTAACGGCTTTGCAACTGCTACCCCAGGTTATAGCACTGTCTTCAGATCCTTTAAACCTCAACCACACCTGTGTACATAGGCCCTTAGAAAGCAGCCCATCCTCACATGATCTTGAGTGTGCTCTCTGTGAGCCCTGCGACCCTGACTGATAATGTTCCACTCACGCCCAGCCTCAGCCAACAACACGGCTGACAGCTGAACGTTCGCACTGTTCCCGGCACGTTACGGATACTACCCTATTTATTTATTTATTTCATATGGAGTCTCACTCTGTCGCCAGGCTGGAGTGCAGTGGTTTGATCTCGGCTCACTGCAGCCTCCGTCTCCCGGGTTCAAGTGATCCTCCTGCCGCAGCCTCCCCAGTAGCTGGGACTACAGGCACGCGCCACCACACCCAGCTAATTTTCTGTGTATTTTTAGCAGAGTCAGGGTTTCACCATGTTGGCCAGGCTGGTCTCGAACTCCCGATCTCAAATGGTCTGCCTGCCTCAGCCTCCCAAAGTGCTGGGATTACAGGCGGAGCCGCCACGCCCAGCCTTCTTTATTTCTGTAAGAGTCGGGGTCTTTCTCCGTCACTCGCGTTGGAATGCAGTGGCGTGAACATGGCTCACCGCATCCTCGACCTTCCTGCCTCAGCCTCCTGATAGCTGGAACTACGAGCGTGCACCACCATGCCTAGCTAATTACATTGTATTTTTATTTTTACTGCAGACATGGTCTCGCTACGTCTCCTGGCATCAAACTCCTGGACTGCACTGACTCTCCCACCTTGGCCTCCCAAAGTATTGGGATTACAGGTGTGAGCCACCATACCTGGCCTATACAACCCCTTCTAATCCGCACATTGATTTAATGAGAGAGACACTCAGCTGAGTGATGGAACTAATACTCAGAGCCTAAGTAATTTGTCAAGCATGACTAGCAAGTAAGTGCCGGAGCTGGGATCCGATCCCGGGCAGATTCAGCTCAGAGCCTGTGAACTTCACCGCCATATATAGTCTTCGGCTGGAGTTGTTGAATGGTTTCCAGTCAACCTGGATGTATAACTATACATTGCTCCAATGTGTTCGCGGGGCTGCCATGCCATGTGTCTCCCTGAAATCTAGGTGAATAGTATCTCCAACCAATTCTAAACTCATCTGTGAAGCCCGTATGTAAAGGAAAGGGACTGAACCTGTAATGACCTTTTCTAGTGAGGTCCTTTTCTTTCTCAGAATTTTCTCTTGGCTTCCAATTCACTTCCTTCGGTCAAATCCCTCGATGAATGACCCTTTCACTGCCACAGTTTTAGAATCGTGGCTCCACTGGGTGTCTTCTACCATGCTCCCATGGGTGAAGCATGCTGGGGCCAGACACAGGCCCAGAGAAGGACGAGAGAGAGTTTCACGGTGTTATTATGCTGATAGTCCCTTGGGGAGAACATGGCACACCACGCTGGCCCACGGGGACACAGGGCTTGGCCATGAGGCACACTGGCCCGCTGTGTTTAGAGGTGGTGCCCCTGCAAAATCCCATCCACTGTGGCTGGTTTGAGGCCATCGAAGGTCTCCAGATGTTTCTGGGTACTGCAGGGTTTACATGGGAGCTGCTAGGGGTCATCCTGTCAGTGTTAAAGATCGATTTTCAGACATAAAACTATGGTTCATGCAGCACTCTACCTCGGAAGTCTGTGAGCTTTGAGCTGATGTCTGGCCTTAAACGTTCCCACAGGGATGGTCAGGGAGATGAATGATCATCATTTGGGATGAGGAATTCAAACAAATCCCTGCAGATGTTGTCTTAGAGGCTCCCCATGCTTTGGTCACTTAGAGCTAAGACGTCCCCGCTCACTGCGAGGGTTTAAGCGACTTCCCTGCTGAGGCTGCCCAGCCATGGCCCCTACCAGTTCTGGCAACACTCACTTTGTGAACCAGGAGAGAAGTCGGAGCCTGATTCCTCACCCAATCTCTGGACCACACAGGCAGGGACTATCATTTACCGAGCCCGCCAGAGCTCCCCCTTGAAGGCAGCGAGAAGGTGCCTGTGTGATCCACGTCAGTGTTTTCATTTCGGGAGTGTGGGGAAATCACTGTTTAAAAACACAGGGAGGGTTTAGTCCCACGCTTCACGCGAACCACGTGTTCTGAAGGGAGAGGCTGCTTGGAAGCTGCCGCTGAGAGTGCCTGGTGATCGCACAAAGCAGCAGTTGGCGAAATCAAGGCTTTTCGTGTTGATTAGGTCTTCATTAGCACGGGGGCGGGGGGCTGCCCCAGAGGAGCCGGGAGCCAACCCCGTCACCCTGGTAACCACATCCTAATTGTAAGGCAGATGTGGTGGCTTCCCAGGCAGATGGAGAAGGTTCTTCCTTCTTCATTCTCCCCCAGCTGTTCCACGGGAGGGGGCTCGAGGAGATGCCAGGATGGGGAGGGCTCTTAGCGACCTCCGATCCTGGCATCCTCCTGCTCTAGGCCCGTGGAGGGTGAGTTTCCTTGGCATGACACCCCGAAGCCTTGAAGACCAAGACCAGAGAACACGCTGCCTGGGAAGGTTTCCGATGCCAGGGAGAGAGTGAAAGCAAATTTTCAAACCAGCCTTGAATCAACTAAAGCACGGTCACCCCCGGAGTCAGCATTTGACATCTATGATAGTTAGGATTTCCCTGTTCTCTTCTTTTTCAGTTTGGATAACAACTCTCTGTGTTTCTTTTTGTGAATAGGTCAAGACACCCTATTTATAAGTTTAATGACAATTTTACTCTGGGTAAAAAAATACAAATTTGAGCATGCTTTGCTTCTAAGTAGGGTCGGCAGGCTTTTCCTGTAAAGGGCCAGGGGGTCAATATCTCCGGGTCTGTGGGCCGCACAGTCTGTCTCAACTGCTCAACTTGGCCCTTGCATTATGAGCAGCTCGGGTGACACCCAGACAAATGGGTGCGGCTGACTGGGCCTCAGCCCCAGGGTCACAGTTGACCTGCCCCCCTCCCACGGAATTGAAGCAAGCGTCAGGTGGTTGTAACTAACACCGACTGGCAGGTGGCGGCTGCGTGGACCGCGTGATGAGAAGGAGCCCGGCAGGTTTGCTGGGAAGGGTGGCTGGGTTTGGTGATGTCTGCCACTGGCCAGGGAGGGAGAACAGCAGCTTTGAGCCCTGGGAGCCCTGCCTGGCAGTCCTCGGTGAAGGAGAGTGAGCTGGATTACAATGCACACGGGCCGCGGCGGGTGGAAAGGGAATTTTCGGAATGGGGGCGGCCTTGTGCAGGGCAGAAAGGACACTTTTTGTTTGGACACTGTCATTTACTCTCTGTGAATCTTCCAGATCTCTCTCTAATCTATCCATCTGTCTGTCTGTCTATCTATCTGTATTTTTTTCAACACTGAGTTTTGCTTTTGTTGCCCAGACTGGTGTGCAACGGCGTGATCTCAGCTCACTGCAGCCTCCACCCGGGTTCAAGAGGTGCTCCAATCTCAGCCTCCTGAGTAGTTGGGATCACAGGCACCCGCCACCATCCTGGCTAACTTTTGTATTATTAGTAGAGATGGGGTTTCACCATGATGGCCAGGCTGGTCTGGAACTCCTGACCTCCTGTGATCCACTTGCCTCCCAGAGTGCTGGGGTCACAGGCGTGAGCCACCGCGCCTGGCCTCATCAATAGACATTGCATGCTTCCCTTGGGCATCCACCGGACTGAGAATTACTTCCAGCCCTCCCTCTCTGAGGCGCAACCGAACACTGCGGACGCGGCACCCTCCAAATCCCAAGAGAAGCCTCACACTGGTGAGGAGCATGCCAGGGCACCTTGGCACCAGGTGGCAGGAGCCCGTCTGGGGTTGGCTTTGGTGCCCACTGCTGGCTAGCTGCTCTGCTGAGCTGAGGGCAGCCCGGGCTGCTTTGCCACACAGAGGAGGAATCTTTGCCCCTAGCCCTGTATTTCTATCCATGGCTGGCGAATGGGCTTGCCTTCGTTTTCTGGTTTGCTCTCAGGGGATAGAATGTACCCTGAACTTGGCTGGACCCTGGCTCCTTCCCGGTTTTCACTGGCCCCAGTCCTCAAGGAACTCCACGGCACCCCCCGCGCCAGAGCCGCCGAGGATCAGGGCTGCACACGCAGCTTTGACACTAGCTTTGACCAAGTTGGTGAGCAGCCCTCTGTCCCTTGGCCACCCCACAGCTCCTGAGCCCTCCTAACCCTGGTCCTTTTTGGTGAGATGCCACCATTATCATATCCCTGGGCAAACACAAGGAGGCATGTTTCTAACAGTGCCTGAAGGGACCAAGACATTGAGCTCTAGTCCCACCACATTTGCAGGCTTCAGCCCTTATTCAGACGTTCGCTTCCCTATCTGGCTCCTCCCAGGACGCGCACGAGGACGGTGTCCTGGTCACTTTGGGCCTCTGCATTTGCTGTTTCCTGATGGCCCCTGCCCCCTTCTGTGCCTCTGTGTCCATGGGTGTCCCTCTGGCCACAGCTGCTGCCGCTGTGCAGGCCTGGGGTGGGGGCAAGACAGGAGACATCCTTTATGATTCCATCACATGCACGGGGCCCCTTAATCTCCAAAGTGGCACAGAGGCCAGCTTGTACATTTTGATGAGACTATACAGAACTTTCAGGATCAAGTTTCACAACAGAGTCGTGATTTATGTCTCCTTGCCTAGCACTGGGTGTGCCCCGTGCCTTGGGCTCCACTTCCCCGCACTGTGAAAGCCTCATGAGCTGCGTACGTTCCCTAGAATCCAGGCTTCACGCCTGGCGTCCTGGTTCTAGGCTGCTGCTGACACCAGAAACCCCACCCGCTGTGGCTGCTTCTTTCTGGGCCCCAGTAGGGAATGGACATCAGAATACCGGCGTGTGAGATCAGCCTGCTCCCCAAAGCCAAGAGGGTCTTAGTTTTGAATGCTCGGCGTGCGGAACATTGACCGCGCGTTCCAGGTTGAATTTCCCACCTGCAGACCCTGCTTGCCTATCTATAGAAGTACACAGGGCAAAGATGGCATCTCCCCAGATCTCAACCTCAGAACGCTGTCAGCTAAGCTTCATAAAGCCACATGCACAGCTCCTCACGCACCAGCTACTGCATGCAAGCTCGGGACGGTGCCAATCCCTGGGAAAACACAGGAGTGCTTCTTGGTGCCTGAGAAGAAGCAAGTCTGCAGAGCAGACGCTCACTCAGACATGAACCACGTGTAATGTGACCCTCCACAACACTGAGCTGTTTGACTTAAGGCAGCAGCAGTTTTTCAACTGGGGCTGCACTGTACAGTCAGTCACCTGGGAACGCTTACAATGACTGATGCACAAGCCACACTTAGAGTGATAGTTAGAAGCTCTTGAAGGGTTGGCCCAGGAACTGGCATTTTCTTTTTCTTTTCCTCTTTTTTTGAGATGGAGTCTCACGCTGTCACCCAGGATGGAGCGCAGTGGGTGTACTCGGCTCACTGCAACCACCACCTCCTGGGTTCAAGCAATTCTGTGCCTCAACCTCCCAAGTAGCTGGGACTTACAGGCACCCACCACCGTGCCCAGCTAATTTTTGTATTTTTAGTAGAGACGGGGTTTCACCATCTTGGTCAGGCTGGTCTCGAACTCCTGACCTCGTGATCCACCTGCTTCGGCCTCCCAAAGTGCTGGGGTGACAGGCATGAGCCACACACCTGGCCAAGATCTGGCATTTTCAAAAAGCTCCCAGGTGATTCTGATGTCCAGCAGGTGACGGAAACTCTGCTCTGAACCGCAGACATCCATTTTGGCATTTTTCTAGCTTCCGCAAATCCCGCGAGAGTTTGGCAGAAAATGTAGATATTTCGCTCTGTCACTCATGTGTACAGTCAACCATTTCAGGACTTTGCACTGATTTGTCGTTTCTCACACTGACAGTGCACTCTTTTAAGTATTGCAGCTTTGCAGGGCGTATTGATACATTACAAGCTCAATTACCTCTCACTGCTTTTCTATTTCAGAATTATGTTTTTTTTTCTGCATGTGTTTTTCATTGTGCAAACTTTAAAAATAAATGTTTTAAAATTTGGTTATGATTTCTATTGGGATTAGACGTCTTTACAACATCATTTTTTGCCTCAAGGAAATGCCGTATATTTCTAATTATTAAAATCTTCTGGACACAGTGGCTCATGCCTGCAGTTCCAGCACTTTGGGAGGCTGCGGCGGTGGACGATTTGAGGCCGATGAGTTTGAGGCTGCAGGGAGCCCGAATGGTGCCCCTGGTCCCCAGCCTGGGGGACAGAGCGAGACCCTATCTCTAAATAAATAAATAAAGTCTTCGCTTGACTTTCTAAGGAATGTTTGCAATTTTTTTCTTATAGGACTTACATATTTCTTAGTAAATTTATTTTCACATATACACATACACAGCCCTATATATATATTCATATGAAATGGTATAGGACATTTTTCCCATAATATTTTCTAACTATAAATGGTATTTAGGAATGTTATTGATATTTGTATATTCTTTATAGAGCAATCTACTTTATTAAACCTGAATAGATGTTTTTCCAGGTAGAAAATCATATTTCCTGAAAATAAATATAATTTTGTCATCTTCTCTCTTACAATTTTGCATTGATTTGTTACCGTGCCGTATGGCGTTGACCAGGCCCTCAGAACAACGTTTCACAATAATAGGGACAACTGTGTTCTTGTCGTAGTTCTTATTTTAATGGTAATAACTGCAGTGTTTGCTGTGGATTGCTATTTTGCGATAGATATTTTGTTATCTCAAGAAAGCATCCTTCTAATCTTAATCCCCACGGTATTATTTTCATTAGTAGCCGATATTAGATTTTATGAAATATCTTTCTGCCATCTATTGATATATGTGCTGCTTTCTTTTTTTGCCTTTTTCTTTTATGTCCTTTTTTTTGTCCTGTTGATGTAATAGTAAAATTTTTTAAAAAAATCATTGTATTTAATCTTTGAGGAATAAAAACAAAACTCTTGGCTTCACATCCAAGGCCTTTGAAAGACGGACTCCACCGCGGGTTTCCCAGTCCCCATCTCATCGTCTCTCGAAACTCACAGCAGCTGTACCTCCTGACGGGCACCTCCTGACACCTGGAAAACGATTTGCAGCCCCACGTGCTGTTCACTTTGTCTGAAATGCACCCCGCAGCAATCTTCAGTGCTACGGTGACCAGATGTCCTGCTCTGCCTGGGTCGGTTCCGGTTTGCACCTCCTGCCCCTGGGAAATCACCACTCTCAATGTGACCTGAGTTGGACAATGAATGACAATATATGGTCCCCCTCTCCTTAGACAGATGGTCCCTGCTCTCCACCCTCTAACGGGTTGAACGTCTCTTCTGCTCACCATACCTTCCTGGACGGATTGTCACCATCACTCTCTGCCCCCAGCAGCAGCGAGCTGGCACGCAGTAGGTGCTCAAAACCCTAGCCAGGGGTGTTGGTTGAATGAAGGAGTGTTATGGCCTCGTTTTTAAAGTGAGAGGAGCTCTCCTTGCAGGATGCCTCCCTCCTCACAGCACCTTCCCACAGAGGCTTTCCTGGTGGTTGCCCTAGGCCACGCTGCTAGCTGCTCAGAACTCCTCAGGGAGCTTGCCGGGGCCACCGGGAACTGCACAGTGGGCTTGGGGCCTGTGCAATGGGGAGAGGGGAGGCCAGAGGGCCTGGAAGGTGGAAGGAAGGGACGGTGGAGAACGGAAAGGGCTGGAAAGAGGAGTGGAGCGAGAGCAAAGAGAAGAACGTGGCAGAGGAGAGAAGCAGAGAGAAATGGAGGGGCAGGGAAGCAGGCTGTGCCACGCTCATCGCTCTCACGCAGCTACTTTCGGGGGTGCCAATTCCCTGGCTGTTTGGGGGAACTTTGCAGGCATATTCACTTATCTTGAATGGCTTCGCCAGCCTGTGATTGCAAAATAAGGTCACATTCCTTTTAACTAGTCAAATTAAAACAGGACAAAAGCTTTACTGCCTCTGAGGCTAGACTCCCCTGGAGGGGTCCGAGGGCCCTATTTCTGGGGGCTCCTTGGGGTGCAGTCCCCTGGGTGCTCAGAGGGTGGAGCTGGTCGAAGCTTTGCACCCTGTCCTTCTTCTCTGCTGCCCCCGTGCTGTGACCCCGGGAGGCCCCTGCCTTGGAAGGCCCTGCATTCCAGTCACTCCCCTGCACACACCACCCTGAACTCAGAGGAAAGGGACTCTGTTCCGTCTTGGCTCCTCAGGCTCTCCTCTCAGCTTCCGGACCTGCACAGCCGACTCCAGGCCCTAATTGCTGATGGGGCTTTCCCGAGAGTCGAGTGAGAATGAATGAGAAGTGTGGCCCAGGATGTCACTCACAAAGACACTGATCTCTAAGGTCCTCTCCTGGGGGCCTCCCAGCCTGCCCCCGCCCTGCAGGCACTCAGCAGGCCCCCTCAACTCCCTCCTCTATTCCCCACAGCCATGGGGCCCCTGAGATCAGGCCATGTTTCCTCCTCCAGGACCTGCCGTGGAGTCTGTATGAGTCTCCCGTGACCACCGTCACAAATGATCATAGATCTGGTGGCTTAAAGCAATAGGAATGTATCTGCCCAGTTCTGGAGGCCAGACATTCAGGAGTGAGGGGTGGCAGGCTGGCTTCCTCCGGAGTCGCTGCGGGAGAAAGGGTTCCTTGCTTGTCCCCTGGCTTGTGGTAGCTGGGGCCGTGCCTGAGGCTTCCTTAGCCTCTGAGGTGCCACTCCAACCTCGGCCTCCATCTTCACGCGGTCCTTTTCCCGGTGTGTCTTAAATCTCCCTCTCCTTATTCTTGTAAGGACAGCAGTTATCGGCTTTAGGGTCTACCCTAAACCCAGGATGACCTCATCTCAAGAGCCTTAACACCTACAAACACTCTATTTTCAGATAAGGTCACATTCACAGGCAACCAAGGGTTAAGACTTGGACATACTTATAATTTTGAGGGCACAATTGAACTCATCACAGAGCCCTTATTTCCCATTTCAGGGGGGCACTTTCTAGGATGAAGGGTAATTAAGCCTACACCAGATACAAGTGTGTGGTTTTGTGCTTTGATCCCCAGAGACAACAAAATTACATTGAACACATGAGTCCAACACCCATCCCTGTGGTACATATCCTTTTAAAGGGCACTCGGAGCTGCTGGCAGGGTGAACTGAGTGGACAGAGGCACTCGGACCATCAGAAGGATAGTGTATGTCATAAACAGAAGCACACAAGACACTGAATCCTCACGGAGGAGCAGCAGGGGCACTGAATCCTCACGGAGGAGCAGCAGGAGCACTAAATCCTCACGGAGGAGCAGGAGCACTGAATCCTCATGGAGGAGCAGCAGGGGCACCGAATCCTCACGGAGGAGGAGCAGGCGTCATGGTGGTCATTAACCCCTGCCCCTGTAAAGGCAGTGGCCTCGGAGCTGGACGAGGGAAGGCTGAGATTCTGTGAATGCCTTAGGATGGCTCTAGCTCACCGAGGGATGAGTCTGTTAATGACCTTTGATCCTATCAATTAGAAGAGGCTGCCGTGGTCACACAGCACAGTTTTTCCCAAATTGTGCCTTCTAAGGACTAAGAATGTTGCAGCAGGCATTACATAGGAGAGAGGATGGGGGAACAGTTAATTCTGTGATCAAACCAGTAGAGAACACCAGAGTTAGGCAAAGATGAAGGCATTTCCATCATGAAGAACTTGGTATCTTAAGCCAAGGGTTGCGAACTGAAATGTCTGCAGGGGGCAGGCAGGTAGTGGGAACGCCAGGGCCTCAGTGGCCAGACGGGGACTGCGGGCCCCTGGGGAATGTCAGCCCTGTGTATGCAGGCAGGTGTCATCGTACAGGCATTTCTGATCTGATTTTAGGAGGGCTTGAGGCTGCTGAGAGAAGTCAAGGGCAAAATACACAAATGCCAGGGAGGATTGGGCAATCCAATCTCAAAAAGAGCCCATATGGCGAACTGAGCCACGAGAACACGATCACCATGATGGGGATTGCACACAGCCCCGCCTCCCTCTGCAGCCTGCAGCATTCAGCTGCGTTAGTGCATTTTGCAATCTCGCTGGTGCAAAACATGAATACATCAGGAAAAGTTGAGTCAGAACCCAAGCTCTGCAATAGAGCAGCGCGTTTCTCTGCTTACTGGTTCTGCTCACCAGTTCCTACGAGCTATCTTACACTGCAGCTAAGTAGACCATACTCTTGTTCCAGTGCCCTTGCTGAAGACCTGAGTTCCCCAGGTATTAGTTATGTGACCTCGAGTGAGATTCTAAACCTTCATAAATCTGTTTGTCTGTTTCAGCTGTTCATTGCTTTGTAACACCCATCCCCAAACAGCATCTTAAATGAGTAACACTAATTTATTTTTCTTCATCGGGAGTTAAGTGAGCTCGGCTAGGTGGTTCTCAGGACTTCTCGGGTGGTCGCAGTCAGACAATGGTTGGGGCTGGGCTGGGGTCTCCTCAATATCTTCTTCACTCACATGTCTGGCTCCTGAGCTGGGGAGATTCACACAGCTGGGGCTGGAACACCTAGGGCTCCTCAGGCATCCCTCTGTTCACATGGTCTCTCTGCCTGGTGGCCTCCAGGCAGCTGACTCCTGATGTGGCCGCCCACGGCTCCCAGAGCAACTGTCCCAACAGAGTCTGGCAGAAGCTCTGTGCCTTTTTCTATCCCACCCTGGAAATCACACAGTGTGACTTCCACCTCATTTCATTCCTTGAGGCATCCACAGAGGCTCATCCAGACTCGAGGAGTGGGGACATGGACTCCGCCTCTTAATGGAGCGAGTGTCAAAGAATCTGTGCACTTTTTGTTAACCTTTAGTTTTTGAGGGGACACAATAAGTGTGTATATTTGTGGGTTACAAGAGATGTTCTGCTATCAGCATGCCATGTGTAAAAATCACACCACGGCGAGTGGGGTATCCATCCCCTCAAGCATTTATCCTTTGTGCTACAAACAATCCAGTTATACCTTTTTAGTGATTTAAAAACATACACTTAAATCATTATGAACTATGGTCACTCCTGTTTTCTATCAAATAGTAGATGTTATTCATTCTTTTTATTTTGTGTACCAGTTCACCATCCTCACCTCCCCCCGCCCCTTCACCACCCTTCTCTGTGTCTGGAACCATCCTTCTACTGTCTGTCTCCATGAGTTCCATTGTTTTGACTTTTAGCTCCTACAAGTAAGAGAGGACATGTGATGCTTGTCTTTCTGCGTCTGGCCTATTTCACTTGACGTAATGACCTGTACTGTCATCCATCGTGTTGCAAATGACAGGATCTCATCTTTTTGATGGCAGAATAGTACTCCATTGTGTACACCTACCACACGTTCTTTATCCATTCATCTGTTGATAGGTGCTTAGGTTGTTTCCAAGTGTGCACCTTTTAAAACCACTACATTATCCAGTAAATGCAGCCAATAATACCACTTTCCGTAGAATAGAAGCACCACAGTTTATTTTGCCTGATTTCTTAGTGACTCCAGTTTTTTGGCCATAATACATAATGGTGGAGGGAACAACTCTGTGCATAGCTTTTTCTTTTCTTTCTTCTGCTATTTGCTTGGGCCTGCCAAGAAAGGAGATTGCAGTATCAAAGGATAGGAACGTTTTAATCCACAGTTTTCAAGTATCTTTGAAGACGTGCTGAGAAGCCTCCCAGGCTGAATCACACTTTCCACACCTTGGCTGTGTGTGTCCACAGGCTGTGTGTGTATTTTGGGGTCTGAACCGAACGTCATTTTTGCTTGCTTACTTTTTCCCTTCACAATGCATAAGCAAAATGCTTTTGCTTGAACACAGGTTCACAGCCTAAAAACAGCTCCCACGTGCTGCAGGAGGAGGTTATCTTTTTGTGAAACTCTGATTTGTCCAGCGGGGGTGGGACAAAGCAGAGAGGACATGGAGGGACCCTGATCTGCAGCAGTTGCTGGAGTTACAGGCCCACACTCACTCTGAGTAATGTGTCTCAGCCTTTGAGAAATGTAAACCCATGTTTCCTCCAAAGCTTTCTTCTTTGATCTTCTGGATGAGCCCAGACGCCACATTATTTTGTGTCGTGTGTTCCCTGCAGGCATTTGAATACGATCTTCTCCAGTCACATCTTTTTCTTCCCTCCAGGGCTCCTCAGCTGGAGATTGGGCTGCGCTCTGCTCATAAGCCCTGTGTCTCCTTGACCAAGACTAAGAAGAGACCTGGAGCTATGCCTGTCATTTCAATGATTATTATTACGGCGAGCCTCCCTGGACCTAAATTATCTAGATAATTGCTTCTAGAATTGGCTTCTCTTTACTGCCTATGGCTTTGAAGTCAGGTGACACGTGAACTTTGGAAGGGCTAGGTACTTTCTATTTGAAGTTTTTGCTGGGTTTATGGGACAGAGTTGGATGATAGAACTTTTTATGTTGTTGTTTTTAAGTAAATGTAGCCAGAGGCCTTAGAAGGGACTTTCCACCTGGTTAAATCCTTTCACAGTAACATGGCAGAGAGAGTCCAGCCCTGAACTTGAGAATCACAAGACTAGCGTCTTAGCTCCAGCTCTATCATTAACTTGGTGGGTGACTTTGGACAAATCACTTCCTTAATATCTTCAGATGCCCCATGTGAGAAGTATGGACTTGAACTTGGCCAAGTCCTACAGACATCAGAAGTCTAAAGTTTGAAACTGGTGAAAGCCAGGCCTGAGTGTCTTTACTCCAGGAATCGCTTGTTTTAGAATTCCTTCCATCTTTCTCTGGCCAGCTCCAGGTAAACACAAGGGTTGGAGCCTGGAGGAGAAGCGCGTACTATATTCTTGGCAAAAGGGATTGTCTTGTCTGTTATAACAAAATACTATAAACTGAGTGGTTTATAAACAGTAGAAGTTTATTTTTCAGAGTTTTGGAGGCTGGGAAGCCCAAGATCAAGATGTGAGCACCCTTGCTGCTGGTGAGAGCGCACTTACTCATAGACAGTGCTTTCCAGCTGCATCTTCCCACGGTAGAAGGGACGAAATGGCTCTCTGGGACCTCTTTTACAAGGACAGGAATCCCAGTCATGTGGGCTTTGCCGTCGCGACCTAATCGCCTCCTAACGGTCCCATCCATCTCCTAATACCATCATCTTGGGAATTAGAATTTCTACATATGAGATGGAGGCAGACAGGAGTGCAAACATTCAGACCATAGGAGGAGTTTAAAATGACAGAGAGATTGTCTTAAGCTGGGCTCTCCCAGAAGCAGATCCGTAGACAAGGACTTGAAGTGTTTTATTCAGGAGGTAGAAGGGGAGCTGAGATAAGGCAGAGAAGGCGGCCAACACAGAGACTGCTGGGGAGCAGGCCATCACTGTGCGCAGCTTGGCTGCAGTCCTGCTGGCGGCCTCTGGAAGAATACCCTGGAGTTGTCCACCTGAGGATGAGATAGCTGGGGTATCTATCCCACAAGGGGTGCCAACCGCCCCCTGACACCCAACATAGCCAGCTCTCCCCCCGCACAAGCCAAGGAAAGCTCTCTGAATGGGTGGAGCATTGCAGATGTTTGCTGTGGGCATGCACAGGAATGTGCAGAGGATACGGGTGGGGCTTTGACAACGTCAGCTACTGCTAATGCCACGTGGAACGTTGTTCTGATTTTCCTGGTTGTTCACTGTATTAAAGTGCATAAGAAATATGCCTTGTATGAGATTCTGTGTGGGCTTAACAAGTTTAGGAGTCTTTTGATGTGCCATTTTGTCAGGTAGACAGACACTGTATTGAATTAGAAGGAAATGTCTCGTTTGACAAGAGGCTAGAGACATGGGAAGGATATATATGAAGGCCTATGTTGAAATCAGGACACTGAATAAACTTCCAGAGTTTGTGGTGACAACCGTGATGGAAACCCGATAGGGAAGGAGTTCAGGTGTGGAAATGAGGACATGCACAGGACTTAGATGCCAGGAGCACCGGGTAAACATTGGGTAAATGAGGACAGCCTGATGCTTTTCCTACCGACATGCTGCTAGCCAGAGTAAATTAGCCAAGGATCCATCAGTTCACCTTTTCTCCCCCATTATGCTTGCACCGTTGTGAGGAAGGAAATCTTAAAGGGTGGAAGGAAGAGGAGTCAACGCCACCCACTTTGATTAGTGTTCGTGAGCACCTACTATGGCAAACAGGACAGTCAACATTCAGGGTGCTCTGAGTGGAACTCTAGCCCCAGCTACTCAGGAGGCTGAGGCGGGAGGATCATTTGAGCCCAGGAGTTCAAGGCTGCAGTGAGCTATGAGCACATCACTGCACCCCAGCCTGGGCAACACAGCAAGATCCTGTCTCTTAAAAAAAAAAAAAGGGTGGGACAGCCCCTGTCCTTTACGGGAAGATAGAGTGAAATATAACTACAGTGAAAGGCAGGGGAATAAGGACCCGGAGACAGACATGAATGTGCTGCTGGCAGAGCAGAGCAGAGGCCTTCTTTCTGATTGCGAGGACCCAGGCAGGTGTCTTACAGGACACGGCAATTGAGCAGTGCTTTGAATTTGAATGGAGCCGGCACTCTTATGTGAATAGAACTGCAGTGGTCAAAGGTAAGGAGAAGGAGAGTTGAGGGTGTATTTGGATTTCATGGGCTGGTCTGATGTGGCTTCATGCAAGGATATCATGGACAAGGTATAAGAAAAGAGGGATAAGCCAGGCCATATAGAGCCCGGGGAGGGAAAGAGGACACGGGTGGGCTGTGGGAGCCACTGAGACGTCCAGGGCAAGGCATGGAGGTGTGAGCCTTTAAAGAACAAGACCATGCGAGTTACTCCTGACTCCAAAGCGTCCGATGTAGACGCAGAGTGTCTGGTTTGGTAGAAGTGAGGTGCTTTCTTGTGCATGGAGGTTTCTGAAAAGAAATCTCTACCTTTGGTTTTCTTTCTTCTGGAGAACAAGGCACAGATCTGGGATTTGAACATTGGTCTTCTAACCCCCTGGTAACCACCTCCCTCCATCCTCTGGGGGCTGTTTTTCCTGGTGGGAGAGGCTACCCTTCTGGATTGCTTCTGTCTAGTTTCCACACCCACTTCCATCTCGCAAGCCGGCCTGCTCCAGGTTTGCAGAGTGGGCTGGCTCAGGGTTAATCCGAGAATTGAAATCCCAGGGATTGCGGGCTGTCTGAGACGGTAGAATCAGGTTTCTCCAGGATGACTGGCTCATGTGGGGAGATCTACTTGCTGGTACGCATTGGAAGAAAAGGATATAAACTCGATTTTGAGTTGTATTTTTCTTTAATTTAAATGTGTTTATTGGCACCAGGGCCAGCATTAACGAAAACTTAAATTCCTAAGCAGCCTTCTTCACTCCTTGGCTCGGCAAGGAAATAATTTCCCTGTTCACTGACTCACTCACCAAATATTTATTGAGCATCTCCTATCTGCAGTCCTTGCCTTAGGCACTTTGAGAGCAGTAATGAACAAGCAGGCAAATTTCCTGCCCTCCCAGAGTTTGTGTTCTAGAGGAAGACACAGAGCGTAAACAAAGGACAAAGAGGAGCAGGAGATGCCATCTCACATCCTTCATCCTTACCGGCTCAAGGCTTCCAGGAGAGGAAACGCTCTCTTTTGCCAGGCCTTTGAGACCCTTCCAAATTGGTGCCCATCCACCTCGCCAGCCACTGCTGCCCAGCCTCCAGTTCAAATGTGAGTATAAAGTAGAACAAGAGATCAGAGCCAGGGGTGATAACCAGGTCTGCAAGGGGTACAGTTATCGTCCCCAGCTCTGATCCCTTCTTCCACTTTATGTTTTACCACCCAGATTCCCTGGAACCATCCCAATAGACATTTTTTCTTCTTCTTCTCTTATATATTTAAGCCTTGAGTTAGGCAAAAATCATAACCAGACCCCAAGTTTGTCTTAGAAATTACGTTCACATTTCCACGCCCCTACATTTCCCTTGTCACCTTTAGTGGGGACTGTCTAGTGAATGTGGCCACCTCCCCTGAGCTCCAGAGCTCTGGTCCATCTCTGTGTCTGCAGGGGCCCAGCTCCGAGCTCAGCACACGCTGCTGATCAGAATGTGCTTTCTAGACAAGTGATCGGACACGCATGGGGGCTTAAGAGGGAGGCAGACCGGCCCACGACCCGTGGAACCAAGCGGTGTCCAGGGAGGGGTGCCTGAGCTCTGCGGTGAAGACGGCAGGGAAGGCTGAGAGCTGAGCTGGAACCCACTTCAAAGGAATGTGCCTTCCCTGGCTTCCACCGCGGCTCTGCGGCATTTCTGCAGGCCAGGCCTGGTAGATGTTTATTATACTTAAGAATATATTAAATGCAGGCTCTGGGCCCCGTTCCGGGCATAACTTGCCTCTTGCCACTGGCTCTCTGATGACTGAACCGTGCAATCCTGCAGGTCGATGAGCAGAGCCTGGGGCACGTTTCAGCTCAAAAGGGCCAAGTCAAACACTGGGTGTCTCAACTGAGCACATTCCTGAGCTCATTAAACTGGGTGAAGTGAGCCCAGCCGGATGGAGACCAGGGAGGAGACAGACGGTTGTAGCCCCTGAACACAGCTGGGGCCAGGCAGCGGCGTCTGCTTTGCAAAGGGGCTCAGCACTGGGTCCTCTTCCCTCCCTCTCCCTGTCCTGAGTCCATCCCTTCCAGAGCCCGTTACATCCCCAACCATGGGGCAAGTAGGACTGCGCCAGCTTTAGGGACGGGATTTGGAGGGTGGAGGTCACCCTCAGCGCTGCCCAGAACGAACTTACCAGCGGGCAGGCAGACAGGCTGTGGTGGAATCAGTCAGTCGGCAGGAAAGGATTATGTGAGATGCAAAGCTAATGTGACAGACCACCCAGCCGGAGAACTAGAAGGGTGGGATTTCATAACCCACGCAGAGTCAATCAAGGCCAAAGGAGTTAGAGAAGGCCCAGGGGATGGTCCTCATGGTAACGTTTTGGACGAGGTGCCCATGAAAGATAGGCAGGGTGTGGCTTAGCAATTATTCTGCTTCACCTTCCCCTGTCTCCTTGACCATGACTGTCCTTTGGCTTTGGAGCTAATGAATAGTAAATTATTTTAAAAGGTATGTGTGACTTGGAATCTTAGTGAGAGATGTTGAATGTCATGCGCATTCATTTGCTTGTGCATTTAGAGAGAGAGAAATCGGATGGGTTCTAATTCTGATGAGCTCTAAAGCTTTGGACAAAGTTGTTCAACGTCTCTGAATCTGTTTTCTATTCTGTAAAACGAGGAGGGTGGTGACATGCTGAGTAGAACGGGTCCCTAAAAAAGTTATTGTGCTAGAAGTGGGAAAATTCAGGTCAAAAAATATAATATATAAAGATTTATCTTAGAGGATTTTTAAGCTTCAATGGTATACACGTGAGTGGTTTTAGGACCATTGAAGGCATGGTTCTAAAATCCATGGTTTTAAAATCCATGAAGGCATACCAAGAGGAGGAGAGGGACGCTGGAGAGTGCCACAGCTCTGGGACCACAGAGTGACTGAGCCAGGGGAAAGCTGGTGCTTTACCACGTGAGGCAGAGGGTCCCGCTCTGATGAAACTGTGTGGGCAGCCCCTCCAGACTGCCCTGGCCGGGGGGCCCCTCCTCGCGTTGATAGCATTTTAGAAACAAAAGCCACGTGCCCATCAATAGCCTGAATTACGGTGGAGCAATGCATTGTCTTAGGACCCAGCCATGAAAGGCAGGTTGGAGTGAGTTTTGGAGGGAATGTTGAGGACCAGGTAAGTGGGGTGAAGGCTTAGGTGGTCAGTCAAAGGGCTGGACAGAGCGTGCAGCTCCTGGGTGTCCTGGGTGTGGCAATGCAGTGTAAGTGCCCCAAAAGTCACCGTGTGATTGACTTCCCTTATCCACACGGTGGCCTTGCTCTCCAGATGAGATGCTGGAATGGGGAATGATGGAGCTCATTTTCTTGGAGGAGCGTTGTGAGTTGAAATCCTTTTGCTTTGATTGTTTTCATGACACTTGCTGTCCCTAACAAAGGTCAAGGCCACCCCAAATACACACTGCTCAGGGTTGCTGAGAGCATTAAATAAAATACCATAGAGAGATGAGCTGAGCTCAGATGCGGCATGAAATTGCTACTCAGATAGAAGTATCATTACTTGCACTCTTCCGTTATTTCCAGAATATATTGAATTTAAAATTGAATTAAGAATCACTGTCCCCATTGCCACAGCACTGATTCCAGTGCTCACCAGCTCCCACCTGCCTTGAGCAGCGGTTCCTCCATTGCCCATCTTCTTCCAAACCTTCCCCCATCTTAGCAGCTCAAAGTAGACGTGACTTTCCTCAGAACCCCAGAGCTTCCCGATGCCTGCCAGGTAAGACCCAAATTAACCTGGTGTCCATGGTGTGGGGCTTGGCCCTGACCTTACGCCTCTAGCCTCTTTCACGGCGTCACCCCACCCTGGGCCGTTTGCTGCTCCTGGTCACGCCTCTCTCCCAGCTCCACACCTTTGCACAAGCTGCTGCCCCTGCCTTCGGGTTCCTTCCCTCCTCTCCACTCAGAGGCATGTGGGTCAGTATCAGCCAGGAGCTGCTCACTTTCTTGAGTGGAGACTGAATCAGCCCTCTGCCCTCAACCTCTACAGCAGTCCTTGGCAATAAACGGTCTCTTCAATGCCTGTTGACTGAATCGAAATGAGTTTCTAAAAGCCCTATGCAAATGAATTCAATGGAATGGTTATAAGAAATGTACATATTAAGCAATTCACCATATTTAAAAACCTAAATATGAACATCATTTGGGCTAGGGAACCAAGATGGCAGGAAAGCAGGTTTTGAAACGGAGCTCCTTCTACCCGCCAAAGCATTAGCTTTTAGATTGGATGTGGAGGAGAGACACTGTAGGTCTGGACATCCCAGAGTACCTTTCCCACTTCCAAGCTCCTGTGAGTATTTACACAGAGCGAGGCCCATGCTGTGAGGATGAGGACTCTAGGAGCCCTGGGACAGAGAGTACAATTGCTTCCTTGGAAAAAGACATGAACCACGCACTCTCTCTCTGGCACAATTGGGCCCTTGAGAGGTATTAACCGGGCCCGGCAGTCCGGCAGTTAATCAGGCACCATCTCCCTTGTACGGCTGTTCAGAGGCCTCCCATGTCCTCTTGAAAACACCTAACTTTTCGATGAGCGTTATAAACCCGCTGTGGTCTAAGGTCAGAGACAGAGAGCTGCCGCCTTGGTACCTTGGCTGAGTTTCTACCAGGGCTCAGGTTTCCCATCAGTAAAACAAGGGGACTGGGCTCAGGGTACCGTCGCTGTGCAGCTCAGCTTTCCCAAGAGGCCAGCCTTAGGACTCCAAGGGAGCTCAGACCGCCGACTGCAGACCAGGGTCTCCCTCCTCCCACATCAAAGCACCCACTTCCTCATGATCTGGGATTAGCGTGACTGCTCCCCGGGCCAGAGTTTCTGATGCCATTTGTCCCCCTGGGCCCTGGATACTCAGTCCCTTGACACTCCACTTTCAAGAAACAGAGGGCAGGAGCTGTGTAAGCTCTTGGTCCTGACTGAGGAGCTGATTCCCAAAGTAATTGTTGCGTGCCCTGTGAGTGATCAGTGCCTTCTGTACAGGATACACATGGCGCTGGAGTTCACTCCTAAGACTTGACTGGGCCCACCCTCGGGAATCCCTCCACGTGGCCCGCCCAACTCATGTACATTTTGGAACATTTGCTGAAATAACTGCCACCCGCTGGCATCTTCTGGGTCAAGGTCACTGTCCAGGGTGGCATTTTCTTGTTAATGTTATCAGCTACACATCTGTTAAATTCTCCATGCTAAGGGCTTTTTATAGCTCATCTAATTGAACCTTTACCACAACCCTGTGAGGTTGAGTGGTCACAGCCATTTTGCCAATGTGGAAAGTGATGTGAGAGGCTGAATGATTCTCTGTCAATGAACCAGCGAACGACAAAATCTGGATTTAAATCCAGAAGAATTTTACTATAAAGTCCAAGCTCTTAACCTTCTACTGTATATTTGAATCCTGAAAACAACCCTTTGAGGTAGCATTTATAACCTACATTTTGCAGAATGAATCACTGAGATTTGGAGAGTTTAAAAAACCTGCTGAAGCTATGTAATCAGGAGGTGGCTGACCTGGGATTTGAACCTAGGGCTGAGCATACGCTCCTTCCATCCATTTTCTCACTTAATTCCCACAGCAATCCTGGGAGTTAAGGAGGCACTATCTCTGTGTAATATATCAGGAAGTCGAGACTTAGAGAGATTCAGTAAGTTTCTCAGGGTTACACAACCAGGGAGTGTCAAGCAGATGGGACCCAAAGTTGGTGGTCTTCCCACAATGTAAGACTCTACAGAAATCCATTTCTGAAATCTGGACGGGTTTTCTTTGGTTTCATCCTGATACACAGAATCATGTGAAGGCCTCCACCCTTGAAGCCATGTCAATAGATTTTGATTTTCAAAGACTCTGTGTGTGAATCAGTGTGGAAGGTCAAACAGTCAAGACAGAAGAATCTGACATGATGGGGCGGTGAGCTTGGATACATGAGAATGCGTTTACCATTGGAACCAAACTCCACCCTGGCCTAATCCCGTCAAGGCCAGGCAGCACAGTGGACACATCGAGCTCGCAGATTTGTGGCTGATGGGTCCTGGCCTGGGGCCAGCCCATCTGGAGGACCAATCCTGGTTGGAGGAGGAGACTGGCTGGAAGGACTTTATGAATGGCATGTGGGTGTGGGCTTAGCACAGAGCCCTGGGGAGGAGCAGGACCTGCTGGGCCGGGGCCTCAGACCTGCAAGAGCCACTGGGTAAAGACTTCACTAACTTTGGCTTATTTATAATTTTAAAATTTAAATTAATGTCTACTTTTAATTGATTTTTAAAAAATGCAAAGAAGCTACTGCTTTCTATAGCCGTCCCAAGCTGCATGTCTGAATTTCTGTGTGCAGAAGCAGAAGTGACTCTCCAGGTGTCAGAGGGAGAGACCGGGGCGAGAGGTCAGGGCACAGAGGGGCTCTGGGGCAGGGAGGAGCTGCAGAGAGGGGACAGGCAGGGCTCGCCGGGAAATCCAGCGTCTGCGTGCATCTTGTCCTGCAAAGCTTCATCGAAACTTCTTTGCCGGCCAGTCACGTCCCCTTATCACTTTTCCAGCCCAGCTTTGTGACTGTAAGTGTTGGACGGAGAACTGATAAGGGTAGGTGACTGACACAGCCTCCGGAACCCCCGCGCCGCCTGTATCTGCGTGATGGGGAAAACCTGGCGCTCCCGCTCTGGGTGCCCGAGGACAGCAGGGGATTCCAGAAGGAGGCCTTGGGCAGAGGGGGCCCAGGTACGTGCCCTGGCCTGAGGATGCTAGGGTAGAGTTTGTGTTTTGTCTGTGAGGGCTCCACTTTGCTTATTCAAAATGTGCTCTCTGCAACTGGATTTAGGGTCTCCCCTTGAGAAAAGTGATTGGGTGGTGGTGGTGGGGGGAGCTGAGGGAATAAGGTGAATAAAGGGGCATAGGACTTTTTGGAATTTTAGGCACTCTTGCTTTAAAAAAAGGGTGGGGGAAGCAGGAATTTCCATTTGATTTGAGTGAAAGTCCATTTCCAGACATTTTCTTCAGCTAATGACAGATACTCATGAAATGCTTTCGTCTTTTGCAGTTTATAAGAACCATGTGTTGAGGTGGAAGCTTTCATGACTCTAACTAAACTTATATTCTCTCTACTATATTAAAGATGGTTATTTATTATGCGGTTGATTCAGAATGATCCTTTATAACTCGTAATTACTTATACCAAATCAAACTCAATAAATTTCTGAACGGGCCCGTTGCGATAACGAACTGCTACTTAAGGAAATCTATACACCAGTGTGTAAAGATGTAAAACCACAGATAAAAATTCCTGTAACTACAAATTCTTCTATTCCCTGGAATGTGAACACAGATTAACACCCAATGGATTGCAACTCAACGGAACAGGTACTGTTTTCCTTTCTTTTCTACAATTAAGTATTATGATTTTACTTAAGAGTAAATACAGTTTTAAAGTTAAATGAAGGTGGCACATTAACACAGTGGTTCTCAGCCCCAGCTGCTTGTCGGAGTCACCTGGGAGTTTTGAATGGTCCTGATGCGTGGCCAATTACGTCAGAATCTTCGGGGTGTGGCTGGGCGAGAGTAGGTTTGAGAATGATGCAAAAAGAATGTGAATTAAGGCATTTAGTGTTCACATGGGGCCTTCTCACTTGAATGCAGGGATGTGTGAGCTTGGCTGTCCGACACCGACGCTGGATCTCATCCCCGGAGATTCTGACTTAATCGCAGGGTGTGGCCTGGGCACTGCAGCCATGCCCAGGTGATTGCAAGGTGCAGCTGAGGCTTTGAATGTACTGCTCCCTGACACTGCGGAGGTCCTAGCTCCTGGACTGTGACCCTGGCTGGGCTCTCAATTTCTGGTATAATCCTCGATAAGTGTTTACCCTTTACTGTGCCTCAGTGTCCTTTAAAGCAAACTGGAACCTGGGGATGATGAGTGGAGTGAATGTCACCTCAGAGCCCTTCCTGCCCTTCAGGGTGACTGAGGCCCAAGCATGCCTTCACGAGATTGCAGTGACTGACGAGACTCAGCACCTGTGTGTCTTGGCTCTGGGTTCAAGAGTGTGGACAGCGACTTGGGTGGCCGTGAGATGGACGGGCAGACGCGGCTGGGAGGAGCAGGGGGTCCCGGCCCAGAGACTCGGCCATCTCCTTCAGACAGAAGAGGCCACTTAGGGGCTGGCTGGACAGTGAAGGTTTGGCAAGAAGGGGCTGAGAGCTCCCCATGCTCTGGTGGCCATATGATGTTGGATGTCACTGGTGGTCACCTACTGAGACACTGTTGGGCTCAGAACGGTGACAGAAACAGAATACATGTCTTGGCAGTTGATTCCCAAAGGTTTTATTTTGTTTTTACAGTTCCTCATAACCCTGTCTTTATGCAGCATGAGTGTGTTTTCAATTCTTTCTTGGACTGGTCCAAAAACGTACATGTGGAAAGACAAAAAAAAAAATCCTGCATCGTCCTTTGGATTATAAGAATATTAATAATAATCGGGGGGGCTGGGCCGCCCCTCCCACAGTGTGACTGCTCTCCCACCCACTCCACCTCTCCACACGGGAGGGGGCGGGATGGACTGTCCCCAGTGCGCCCTGGGCAGGTTGCACCATCAGGCCCGGGGGGTCAGTTTCTCTTGGGCCACGCACGCCTCCCCTTTTTAAAAAAAACTTAAAAAAAAAGAATATTAATAATCAAAAATATAGCTCTTATTTCTTTAGGGCTTATTAGGAGTATCTCTGTGCAAAACACTTTCCTATTTAATTTTAATTAGCTCATTTAATCTTTACACCAATGGTGTGAGTAGGTGCTGATATGATTACTACTATTATTATCTTCAGTTAATAGTTGAGAATACGGGGTTCCAAAGAGGTTAAGTGACATGCACCAGGTCACACAGTGGAGGGCAGAGTCCGGATTTGAATCCAGGACTGTCAGACCCAAAGGCAAAGTGCGAAACCCCACACTTCACTACCCAGAGCACGCCTTGGGTGTATGTTGGAGTGGAGCCTCACTTTACAGATAGAGTGCCAGGCCCAGAGACTCGATGGATCTTTTCACCTGCAAAACATCAGCTGATCTCCCAAATGGTCCTGGGTGACAGGTCTTAGGGCCACACACATTTTGCAGATGAGGAAACGGCCATCCAGAAGGACGCATGTCTGGTAAGTGGAAGGGCTTGGCCAAGCCCACCTTTTTGGGGTATAACACGTGCTCCTTCCACCACTCACACGACCGGGGTTGGCAGAACCTGACGGGCTTGGTTGACTCTCTTCATCTCTGGATCCCAAACCTCTGGCATAATGCCTGGCACGTGGCGGGCTTGCAATCAATTTTTGCTGAATAAGAATTCCAGGCCAGGCGCGGTGGCTCACACTTGCAATCTCAGCACTTTGGGAAGCTGAGGCGGGCGGATCACGAGGTCAAGAGATCGAGACCATCCTGGCTAACATGGTGAAACCCCGTCTCTACTAAAAATACAAAAATTAGCTGGGCGTGGTGGCACGTGCCTGTAGTCCCAGCTGCTCAGGAGGCTGAGGCAGGAGAATCGCTTGAACCCGGGAGGTGGAGGTTGTGGTGAGCTGAGATTGCACCACTGCACTCCAGCCTGGCGCCTGGAGACGGAGCAAGACTCTGTCTCAAAAAAAAAAAAAAAAAAAAAAAAAAAAATCCAAAGACCAGATGTACACAGACACAATGTCAACCCATATAGCCCCACCCTCCACCAGATCAGCCTTCTAGAGATTCAAGTTTGCGAATTACCTCCCCAAGAAGAGGAGCAATTG
>CAUYQU010081469.1:0-59842 GCA_963574635.1 Cheracebus regulus
AATGAAGTGAGGATGTTAATGCTTTTAAAGAAAAAAAAAAATTAAGACATTGGTGATTAAAGTCCTAGCCAGGTATGATGAGTTATGCCTGTAATCCCAGCACTTTGGGAGTCGGAGGCAAAGGTGGGCAGATCACTTGAGTTTAGGAATATGAGACCAGCCTGGGCAACATGGTGAAACCCTATCTCTACTAAAAGTACAAAACTTAGTAGGACTTGGTGGCATGCTCCTGTAATCCCAACTACTTGGGAGGCTGAGGCAGAAGAATCATTTGAACTGGGGACCCGGAGTTTGCAGTGAGCCGAGATCACACCACTCTACTCCAGCCTGGTCAACAGAGCAAGACTCCATTTCAAAAAAAAAAAAAAAAAAAAACGAAAAGAAAAAGAAATCCAACTTCTAATTAACGTTGCAGTTTTCTTCAATGTATACAGGAAGTTGGTAACATACAGAGTAACTTAAGATAATAGAAATCGTCTCTCCTTCCCTGAAGAATTTTATGGATACCATGTTTGCCTGCCAGGAATGTTCTCTTGTTCTGGTGTTTTCATTTTGTCATTGCTGTTGTTGCTGTTTAATTTTTACAGCACAACTCTGGGTACACCCCTGGATAATCATGGAAAGGTGGCTGGCTGGCTTTCCAGAGTTGGTTTTGACTCTCTTTCTGAACCCAGAGCTGTGTTTCCTGTGCAGGTTGTTAGCCATATTTATCCAAATTGTCAGTCATTTCCCAACTCAGACCCACTGACCCTTCCTTTCTCAGCTGATTATAGGTTTTGAAGTTCAAATCAAGCCAGGCTTAGAATCACTATCTAGTAACCTCTGTGCTTGCACAATAAGAGTATTAGTCAGCATATCCTGTTTTCATTCATATCGTAAGTGGAATAGCTATAACAAAAGGGAAAGAGATTGCCAAGACAAATAATGGTTACGGTTGTGCAAACACTTTATTGCAAAAAAAAAACCTAGTATGCAAGCATTATTACATATGCAGCTTTCAGAAGTCTGCATGATGTGCCTTTCAGGAAAGCTAAATCCTAAGTGGACTTGCTTCAGGACTTAAGAACAAGTCTGTATTGAATTTAACGTTAAATAAATTATTTGGCCTGTATCTCTTTTAAATTTTATTAAGAGCTGCAAGTAAGATAAAGGAATACATTGCTTATTTCAAGTCACTAGAAAAACTTAACTTCTTATAGGTGATATATGTTGGCAGTTCCTAAGAAGTACCTAGGAAATGGAACTTTCCTATAAGAGTGGTTTGTCCGCTTCTCACAAGGTGGGTCTTCATGTCAAGGCCCCCTAAGGCACAGGTATGCAGCACTCCACAGTGTACAAATTCATAGTGATTGGTGGTCCCTTACTAAAGTAGTTTTTACTTTCACAAAGACTGATTACACATCAGCATGCCTCAACCATGTTCTCTTTCCTTGGCAGCCTGATATTTGAACCCAAACAACATAAACGTGATTACATGCAGTATTGCAGGACCATTTTCAGTTTCAATGGGAGAATTTGGTATTTTCTTCTGTTTTCTTCCCATTCTTTGTCTCTCTGTTTCCTTTGCATTTGGAAGCCGGAGTCCTCAGTCCTTTGCTACCACTTGTTTTCTTCCTCTAGCTGGAGTTTACTTTTTTGTTTCCAGTTTGTCTCATTTTTAAAAATAAAACATAGTAAAACCCTGTCTCTGCAAAAATACAAAAATTGGCTGGGTGTGATGTAAGGTGCCTGTAATCCCAGCTATTTGGGAGGCTGAGTCAGGAGAATCGCTTGAGCCCGGGAGGTGGAGGTTGCAGTGAGCCGAGATCGTGCCATGGCACTCCAGCCTGGGTGAAAAGAGTGAAACTCCATTTCAAAAATAAATGAATAAATAAATAAAATGTGAAATTAAGCTTAGCCAACCCGTGTAGACGTTTTAGGTGGTCACATCTTTATTGGATATGACATTTATGCCTTTTAGTGAAACCATTTTAATACCGTAAGAAGAAAAGGGGGCCGGATGCAGAGGTTCACGCCTGTAATTCCGGCACATCGGGAGGCCGAGGCGGGCGGATAACCTGAGATCAGGAGCTCAAGACCAGCCTGGCCAACGTGGCAAAACCCCATTTCTACTAAAAGTACAAAAATTAGCCGGGCATGGTGGCGGGCACCTGTAATCCTAGCTACTCGGGAGGCTGAGGCAGGAGAATCACTTGAACCCAGGAGGCAGAGGTTGCAGTGAGCCAAGATCAGGCCAGCACACTCCAGCCTGGGAGTCAAGAGCAAGACTCCATCTCAAAAAAAGAAAAAAAGGAAAGTATGCTAGGGAGGTCTAAGAACATATTTATACTTCTATGTAATTCTGTTTCGTGTGTCTATTTCCATTGAAGCGTGGCCTTTACTTGAGATTGTCATTGGCTCCCGAGTCCCGTCCTGTTTGTTCATCGACTTACTTGTGTCAGGTACTGTATTAGGAAGTGGAGCTACAAGATGAATAAGGCATGGTCCCACCCTCCACGTGGGAGATGGCACATCAGTCCAATTAGGGTGCACACTACAGGCTAGGGAGAAAATGGGACGGGCGGGAGGGTAGCTGACTCTCCCTGAAAACATCAGGACAAGCTTCCGGGAAATGGCGTATCTAAGCTGAGACTTGGACGATGGGTTAAAGAGGCAGAGAGGGGCGAGAAGAATATTCCGGGCGAGAGAAGAGGACTGGAGGTGATGACAAGTAACATAGCGTGTGTGGGCTCTGCTGGAAACCGGATATTACCAAAGCATCATCTTTGAGGCAGGGAGTGTGGAGGAAGATGAAGGTAGGAGAAGGAAGTTTACCTGAGGGTGACCTTGACTTATACATTAAGGTGCTTTAGGGGAAGCAGGAACCAGTGTAGACAGGAGAACATGGTGATTACACAGGAGTATTAAGCGAGAGTGGAGCTATGGTGGTTTGTTTGTTTGTTTTGAGAGAGTTTCAGTCTTGTCGCCCAAGCTGGAGTGCAATGGCATGATCTCGGCTCACCACAACCTCTGCTTCCTGGGTTCAAGCGATTCTCCTGTCTCAGCCTCCCGAGTAGCTGGAATTAGAGGTGTGCACCACAACGCCCAGCTAATTTTTTGTATTTTTAATAGAAACAGGGTTTCACCATGTTAGCCAGGCTGGTCTTGAACCCCTGACCTCAGGTGATCTGCCCGTCTTGGCCTCCCAAAGTGCTGGGATTACAGGGAGCTAGGTTTTTGAAGAGAATTTGAGTTTGCAGTTTTTCAAGGGCATTCAATGGTTATAAATGAAACTTGTCATTAATATATTTGTGTCTAAGTGTTTTAAAACATGTTTTTGGCTGGGTGTGGTGGCTCATGCCTGTAATCTTAGCACCCTGGGAGGCCGAGGTGGGTGGATCACCTGAGGTCAGGAGCTCAAGACCAGCCTGGCCATCATGGTAAAACCCCATCTTTTTTTAAAAAAAAAAAAAAACAAAAATAAAAACATGTTTTTCTGCTGCTCTCTTTTTATTTGGTTTGGAGATAGATGATGACATTCCTTCAGTGCCTTCTATGTACCTTGCTATGTTAATGTCTCAAACACACATGGGCCGTCTCATCATGGAGCTTGCTGGCTGACAGGGTAGTTTAATGTATAAACATGCATCCATTTGGGAAGAACTTAGAGATCACTTGATCAGCCCTATTATGTAAAATGTATGCAACAATCTACCTCCAACTATAGGGCGACATGAAACAGGTTTTCAAAATACCATAGCAGGGGAAACAATGTGTAACATTTGGGTTCCTCCACTCCCACTCCTCAGTACTGATCAGGCCAGTGAACAGGTCTTGCTGGTGAAACTTCTCCCATCATGATGGTTGATTTCCCTTCATCTTGACCATTTCTGCCCTGGCTCTGGCCTTTACCTGTGAATCTCTTTCCTCCCTCTCCTTCCTCCCCTTGACCCCTGCCTGCCATACCCAACTCCTCATTTCTCTGCTTAGAAAAATCCTACTTGCTCCTCAGAGCCTGACTCCATCACCCCATTTCTCCACACCTCCCAGGCAAACTCCTCCCTCACAGTGCCCCGCCCTCCAGCCCTCTCTCGTTGAATAGCAGATGTTCTCTCTCCCACTTCCCTGCAGGGCTTCTCGGTAGTGACCCTAAGAGTGAGCTTCTACCAGTGAGAAAAATGCCTGGATGTAGCAGGAATTCCCACAAATGCTTAGGAGTTCAATACGATTTTAGCAAGTGGGAAAATTACCCTTTCTGTTCCAATGATGTGAACTGTTTTTGTGAGTTCTCAGTATGCACCCAGAAAACAAAACAAAAAACAACCCAGTGACTTGGTCATTTACCTGTGCCATCTCACGTAATTCTTCCAACAAGGAACTTGCCAAGGCTGCATAGCTGGAAGGGACCCAGGATCCCGTCTGTGCTAACCTGCAGGGCAGCCCCGTGTAATCCAGTCTTGTGGCCTTGTTGTCCAGCCCTCCACCTCCAGGAGCCCACTCAATGATGACTTTTGACAAAAGTCACCTGGATTATCCCTCTTTTGGGGTCCATGATGCCACCAACATGCTAAACTTAACAAATGCATTACCAGGGTAACACCGAGGTAAGAATTGTTACTGTAAGTGATTTTCCCTGATTTTGACCACTACTAATAAAATCACAAGAATCGTCCCAAATGCTATATAAAAAGGAATGTCTTTTATTTCTCAAAACTGTTCTGCTACATAGTTCATTTAAATAACACATAATAAAGTATAAAATGCTTGTGGCTATATTTATCCAAAATGAACATTTTTAATGTAATTTTTTTAATTTTTCAAAAGCGTATATCAATGGTCATAAAATTTTTTTATATCCTTTGGCCCCATAACCTTACCCTGGGGAATTTATTCCAAGAATATAATTGGAAAGAGATTAAAGCTCATAGGCACAGATATTTTCAGTGCAGCATTGTTTATATTGGAAACAGCCCAAATGTTCAGTAACAAGGGGAACAATTTTGTAAATCTTGTCACAGCAACTTAACAAAATTATAAGCTGCCATTTATAATTATAAATTTGGAAAGTTTGTAGTACAACAAGAAAGTTTGTAGTCCAGCAAGAAAACTGATCATGTTAAATCTTTCTGATTTCTTAGCCAGTTTTTCTCCCACCAATTCTTATCTGTGTCCTGGTCATACTGTCAGTGTATAAGTGCGTATTTCATAAACATTTACTTTTTACTACATCAGTAGTAGTCCCTTCTTAGAGTGGTTTGCTTCCCTGATTTTAATGGACTTTCATGTCACCTGGGATCTTATTACAATGTTATTCTGATTCTGTAAGCTTTATGGGGAGTCCCAGATTCCACACTTCTTAGAGGGTCTCAGGTACTGCTGATGCTGTTGGATCATGAATCTCGCATTGAGTCGCAAGGGCCTAGAGCTCTTTGTATATGAAGAAGATGCTACTGACCCAGTGCCTCATGTTATCTTGAAAGGCAGCTGTGACCTTTCTAGCAACTGAAGGGGTGGGGACTAGAAATGAGTGTTTTCTGGTGTTTCTCGAATAAAGCTACTGTCTTGTATCCAGATTGATCACCAGGGTCCTTATGCCCTTCAACTAACTTGAAATTGGTCAGTTAACAGAAATGACTGGGTGGCACTAAAATAAATTATTCTTTATATAATGAATAAGAAAGGGCCTGGCATGGTGGCTCATGCCTGTAATACCAGGACTTTGTGAGGCCGAGGCAGGTGGATTACCTGAGATAAGGACTTCGACACAAGCCTGGCTAAAAATACAGAAAAAAAAAATAACTGGGCTTGGTGGTGGGGGCCTGTAATCCCAGTTACTCGGGAGGCTGAGGCAGGAGAATTGCTTGAACCCCGGAGGCAGAGGTTGCAGTGAGCTGAGATTGTGCCATTGCACTCCAGCCTGGGCAACAAGAGCGAAACTCCATCTCAAAAAAAAGAATAATCATAAGAAGAAAGGGTCTTCTATTGTAATCATAATTATACTGTCATTGTCCTTTGATACAATTTGGAACCTGATTACAAAGTTGAAAATCCCCATTTTATTAAGAAAAGCTTTGCTGTGAGTTATGATACTGGAAGAAAAGTCTTGGCCTGGCCATGGCAAGGATTCCTCAGGCCTGGTGGCGTGAAGCAGAGGAGGACACCCACCATCTCTTTAGGGCAGATAATGGAGAAGGTCTCTATGACAGTGGGGAAATCAGCTCACCTTTGTGTGGGTAAACACAAGGAATTTCAGCTGTCCTTTGAGCCTGAGTCGTGGTGGTGATTGCCGAAACCTACTCTGGTTTTTAGACGGTAACAGCACATGCTCCACTTGCTTCCCCACAGTGACCGAAGCTGGCTTTGGTGCCGACATTGGAATGGAGAAATTCTTCAACATCAAGTGCCGCGCTTCTGGCCTGGTACCCGACGCGGTTGTGTTGGTGGCAACGGTGCGGGCTCTGAAGATGCACGGAGGCGGGCCCAGCGTGAGTGCCACACCGCCTTCCCAATACCGAAGCGGTTTCCTTACGTTAAATCAGAGTTTCGCATTTGAAAAGTTTCTGCCTGTTTAATGACGATAGTTTTCTAGAGTATTTTTCCTATAGACCTCCTTTGTGGACATCTAAAACTTTTTTTTTTTTTTTAACAACACCACTATAGAGCACTTTGAGTTTAGTAAGTTCGAGTCAACAGTAACACCCACAGTTCTTTCTAAGCAATATTTTGGAAAGGAGCATAATGCAGCCACTTTTTAGTCTTGAGCTTCGTATCTAATACTCAGGTCAAGATTGTATAACCATATGGTAACGAGAGGTTAGAGGCGCCTGTCCCTGAGCAAAGAACGTAAGGCTTAGAGTGAGTTATTTGATGACTGAAATTTTTCAATGTTTGTACAGATAGTTTTTTGGTTCACTGATGCTGCAGCTCATCAGATTTCATCTAAAACTACTTTCCTTCTCTTTCTGTTTATTATGATTTCTTCTCACAATTCTGTTATAATACTGGATTGTTTCAAAGTGAGGTTTGCTTAGAAAACACAAATACTATTTTAGCTTCTTTGAAGACTTTTGACATTTACCTATCCTAATATATACAGAAATTACAGACATTATAAAGAATATATATATTCCTTTTTACAGAAAACCTGTGCATAGATTTTTGGGGTTTGTTGGGTTTTTTGATTTTTTGTTTGTTTGTTTGTTTGATTTTTAGGAATTTCCAAGTGGAAGATGAAACCTTTTTTACTGATGAATCATTTTGAAATAAAATAAAGTCCCTTTATCATTATAATATTCACATATGAGATGAACTGCCAAATCTGATTTCTTAATTGGTATACTGTACTGTGTATGTGACAAAAGGCATCTATTCAATGATTATTGCATAGTAAAAACAAATAGCAGGTTTGCCATCATAAAACGCTGTAAAGCAATTCTTTGTCCTGGGAGAGGTGGACATTGTTTTTATGCCATTTTACAGATAAGGAAGCTGAGGTTTGATAGGCTTAGGGAATATGGACAGTGTCAGCAGGCCAGCAGAGAGCTGAGGACTTGGATCTAAATCTGTCCCTCTGGCCACCATGCCTAAATGTTAATGAAGGGCAGAGTGTTCTAAATCCAAACACACTCCTCATACCCGACACTTAAGCTCTTCGTTTTTGCCTAAAGCTTCATCATCATTTCAAATGCAAGAATGAGAAGTAGTAAATCATAAAGAATTCGGACGTTACTCAAAACACTGCTTGTTGCTACAGTTCTTCCTGGATTTCAGACGTCGAATCTGTATAACAACTTCTTTTTTCTGTTGTTTTGAGACAGAGTTTCGCTCCTGTGGCCGAGGCTGGAGTGCAATGGTGCAATCTCAGTTCACCACAACCTCCGCCTCCCAGGTTCAAGCAATCCTCCTGCCTTGGCCTCCCAAAGTGCTGGGATTACAGGCGTGCGCCACCACGCCCGGCCTAACAACTGCTATTTTTAAAAGCTACTCCTGCCTATGTAGGATGCATTTGGAATTAGCCCTCCCTGCCCTGCTGCCCTGAAAGTTATAAAATCAAAGCACTTCACTACTGAAAAGGGTTTAGAGATTGCCTGGTCTCTTTCAGTCTCTATAAGGAGAATATCTCTGAGGCACAGAGAGATCCAGTGGTTTGTGTAAAATCACTCATTATGCATCTATTTCAGGGACTAATCAGACCTACAGTCAGAATCTCTTGACGTCAGTCCCTTGGTTTTCCAGACTCTGGTCTCTGTCCTGTAAAAATTCTCTACATGGTTTACAGTCCTATTTCATTTTATCTGAACGTGTGAGCTCTGTTATTCAGTGGTTGCATTTCTGTCCCACATTAATCCTTTGTGTCTCTTCCACTTGGGCTTAATGTCACGGTTCTCAGCCAGTGATCATGGTAATAAGGAATAGGGTTAGCAGGCACAGATGGGGTAGAGAATAAGAAAAGGTAGGGACCAGCCAGGCGTGGTAGCCCACACCTGTAATCCCAGCTCTTTGGGAGACTGAGGCAGGTGGATAACCTGAGGCCAGGAGTTTGAGACCAGTGGTGGCGGGGTGCCTGTAATCCCAGCTACTCAGGAGGCTGAGGCGGGAGAATCACTTGAACTCTGGAGGCGGAGGCTGCAGGGATCTGAGATTGCACCATTGCACTCTAGTTTGGGCGACAAGAGTGAAACTCCATCTCAACAAAAAAAAAAAGAAAAAAGAAAGAAAAGGTGGGGACCAGGAAGCTCTGTGAAGCTAAGCATCCCTCTCTTGGGCCCCAGTAGTACCTTCTGCTTCATACTGTTTCATGAACGTCTTGTTCTCTGTCTCCCTATGTCATTCCTATTTCCTCGAGTCTAGGGACTATGTCTTATTAATTGGTATGTTCCAAGTGTCTGGCGTAGTCTCTATGCAGGGAGCGTTTTCAATAATAGAAAGATAAATGAACTTTCATCCTCTTCATCTTCTTTCATAGCACTCTTTTTGGTATCCTTCCTTCTTACTTGAACAGGTCTGTAGTTTTGAGCCATGGTTATTCATTTCTACTTCTGTTTTCTTTTTTTCTTCTTCTTTTTTTCCTTTTCTACTACAAATACTGTGCTGGGATCGACTTCCTTTTGATCATTACACAAATAACCATGGCAGCCTCTTAATGTTTATTCAGCTTGTTTTTTTCCATAATTTCTGCAGTGGAAAATCCCATGGCCCTTGAATTTTGCCCATTTTAGCCTCAATCATTTTAAACTCACATCCTATCCCTCAAAGTGTCGCCATTCCTGGTGCAATCTAAGAATTAATACTCTTATGCTTTGGGATCCACAGATTCTTTCACAACTAGTTCGTTAAACCCATTATATGAATCAGGGTTCTTCACACATAGAACCAATAGGATGTGTGAATAGACAGAGAAATATATTTATTATAAGGAATTGGGTCACATGATTACAGAAGCTGGCAAGTCCAAAATCTGCACTGTAGGCCGGCAAGCCGAAGACCCAGGAGAGCCGGTGTTGCTAATGCAGTCTGAAGGCAGCAGTCCGCTGCAGAATTCTCCTGTGCTCAGGGGACACCAGTCTTTTTGTTGTATTCACACATGCCTTTTTCTGATCAGTTGAGACCCACCCACATTAGGTAGGGCCACCTGCTTACTCAAAGGCTGCTGATTTCCGTGTTAATTGCATCTACAGACACCCTCACAGAAACACCCAAAATAGTGTTTGAAAAATATCTAGGCACCCTAGGACCCAGCTAAGTTGACGTATAAGATTAACCAGCAAGGCCAGGCACAGTGGTTCACACCGGTAATACTAGCATGTTGGGAGGCCAAGGTGGGAGGACCACTTGAGCCCAAGAGTTTGAGACCAGCCTGGGTAACATAGCGAGATCCCATCTGTACAAAATAATAAGAAATTATCTGGGTGTGGTGATGCACACCTGTATTCCTAGCTACCTGGGAGGCTGAGGCAGGAGGAACTTGAGCTTAGGACTTTGAGACAGCACTGAGCTGTGATTGTGCCTCTGCCCTCCAGCCTGGACAACAGAGCTTTATGGCAGTTACGGTAAAATGATTTTGAATGGTGATGTACTCTGTATAAATCAGGTATTAAACATATTATTAGTTTTATGTTCTAACTTGAACCAATGTTTGAGAAGTTTCATACTGTTCCATTGGCTCACATTGGAATCATCCAGAGAGGTTTTGAACATTACTGATCCCAGGTTTCCCTCCCAGAACTTCTGCTTTCATTGGTCTGGGTGGAGCCCAGAGATCAGTGTTTTCTACAAGCTTCCTACAAGCCTTTAGGTGTAGCCAGTGCTGCCAGCTACTATTTTAAAAGCATAAAATGTAAGGCTACCTTTCCAAAAATTGCCTGTGATTGTGTTGTTCTTTCTTTCAGATCAGTTGTGTAAGCGTTTTTGTGGGATGTTTTTCACGTTTTCTCTCCTTATTTCAGGTAACCGCTGGTGTTCCTCTTAAGAAAGAATACACAGAGGAGGTAAGAGGAGCTGTTGAGATGCTTGTGTGAAGAATCTTTCAAATCTACTGGCTGGTTGGCTTACAGTGAATGAGGCCTCTGTCAGTGCTATCTTAGAAAAGTGCTGTTCTGGCCGGGCTCAGTGACTCACACCTGTAATTTCAGCACTTTGGGAGGCCAAGGCAGGCGGATCACATGAGCCCATGAGTTCGAGACCTGCCAGGCAAAACCCATGGCCAACATGGCAAAACCTCGTCTCTACTAAAAATACAAAAATTAGCCAGGCATGGTGTCTCACACCTGTAGTTCCAGATACTTGGGAGGCTGAGGCACAAGAATCACTTGAATCCGGGAGGTGGAGGTTGCTGTGAGCTGCGATCGCACCACTGTACTCCACCCTGGGTGACAGAGCGAGACTCCTTCTCAAAAAAAAAAAAAGAAAAGAAACGAAAGGAAAAGAAAAGAAAAGTGCTGTTCTAAGAATCCAAGAGGAAATCGGTGGGGTAAAAGGACAAAAATCATTCTATTAACTCTTAAATATCAAGAAAAGATGGATATAGGCTTTGTCTACTGTTCTCTACCTCCAGGGCAACCATCAGAGCAGGAGCTCAAGGTCTTCAGGTCATAAACAAATAGGAAGCTTACACTTGGATATTCTTTTGTCATGGAAGGTCTATATACAGTTGACTTTATGGCTTACAAGAGTGGCTTACACATTTCTGTAAATAGACTTTGATTTACTGGCAGCAGTCCCTCTTACCTCCTACAGGTGGCGCCAGGCATCTGAGCCAGAAATACCTGGACAGAGCTCCTCACCCACCTGGGGCCTTGTGCCTGTCAGGCCCCAACCTGCAGAGTGTGGGCGCATTGTGTAGATCCTGTCTGGGGGGGTAGGGGCTGCCAGGCTCCAGACCCAGGCATATGCCATTGGACCCAGAATCATTTTAGAAGTTATTTTGAAGATGAACCTCCTTATTCTTGCAGCCATCGTTCTTGGAGGAAAAAGTGGAAAAAGATGTAGCAAATCCTGCCAGAGAGGTTCTGCCAGTGTAGCTTGGCAGGTTTGGTGGGAAGCAATGCCCAGGGGTCTGGATTTTGCTTTTCTTTTTGACAGAACATCCAGCTGGTGGCAGACGGCTGCTGTAACCTCCAGAAGCAAATTCAGATCGCTCAGCTCTTTGGGGTTCCCGTTGTGGTGGCTCTGAATGTCTTCAAGTGAGTCCAGCCTCCTCCTTTAACTATGGGCGTATCACTAGGCCACCCTGTGAATGATATTTGTGTCTTGGGGTATTTGGTCTTTCTCTGCTTCATCTAAAAGTATACAGAAATCCTCAGCTTCTCCTATTTGTTTATTTGGTTTGGTTTCATTTTAGCAAACGTGTTCTTACAGCATTATTAAGGAAGTGAAATTTATATATAGTGAGTTACTATTTCTTTGTTTTTGTTTTGTTTTCTTAAATTCTACCCAGCATTTCTGTCTGAAACAAACTGTGAATGATCAAAGGGATGTGTTATGGAATTTTCTTGATAACACCCTTAACAACTTGAAATATTTGAGTCATGTTGGAGAGGATTTTTTTTCCATGCTTTTCTTTAAGTCTGATTTATTTAAACATGATGTGACCACTTTTGATGTTTAAAATATATTCAGTGTTAGAGAGCGAAGTTCTGTAGAAGTGGTTAGGCTTTCTTTAAAAACATCGCTAAATGGATACAGATGCAAAACCACCAACATTTTCATCACTAGGACCGACACCCACGCTGAGATTGACTTGGTGTGTGAGCTTGCAAAGCGGGCTGGTGCCTTTGATGCCGTCCCCTGCTATCACTGGTCAATTGGTGGAAAAGGGTCTGTGGACTTGGCTCGGGCTGTGAGAGAGGCTGCCAGTAAAAGAAGCCGATTCCAGTTCCTGTACGATGTTCAGGTAAGATCTGGTAAAAACAATGGCTGGCATTTCTTCCATCTTAGCTTGGGTTGTCCCATTCAGTCGTCACTACAACCCTACAGATAAGAAAACTAAAGATGGAAGAGTTTAGGCCAGGTGTGGTGGCTCACACTTGTAATCCCAGCACTTTGGAAGTCTGCGGTGGGCGGATCACTTGAAGTCAGGAGTTCGAGACCAGCCTGGCCAACATGGAGAAACCCCCATCTCTACTAAAAATACAAAGATTAGGTGGACATGGTGGTATGCGCCTCTAGTCCCAGCTACTTAAGAGGCTGAGGTGGGAGAATCACTTGAACCGAGGAGGTGGAGGCTGCAGTGAGCCAAGATCGAGATCACACCAGCCTAGGTGACAGAGTGAGTGACAGAGTGTACTCCAGCCTGGGTGACACAGTGAGACCCTGTCTCAGACAACCAAAAAGGTAGAAGCTTTCAAGCCATGTGACAAGGTCACATTTCCAAGCGCAGACCATAACTCCTTGTCCCAAAGCCTGTGCTTTTGAAGACTCCCAAATCACAGGCCTAAGTGAGGAAGTACTTGAGCGATCAGGATTTGACAGCTGACACTTTCAGGAGTTGCACAGGAATAAGACCTTTGAGCAACTTCACGAGGCTTGGGAAACCATGGGAGGTATTTTCCTTACTCATTTCTGTGATAGTCCTTTTCTCTTGTGGTTTCATTGAACTGTGTCTAGTGTTTGTGTATATATGTATTTGTTTCATTGTGGTAAAAGATACATAACAAAATTTACCATCTTAACCATTTTTACGTGCACATCAGTAGTGTTAAGTACATTCACATTGTCTTGCAGCCGATCTCCAGAACTCTTTTCATCTTGCAAGACTGAAACTGCACCCACTGAACAGCAAGTCCCCATGCCCTCCCGACACCCCTGCCAGGCACCATTCTCCCTTGTTTCTATGAATTAACAACTCTAGGGACCTCATGTAGCTGGCATCATGCAGTAATCATACAGTCTTTCTGTGACTGGCTTATTTCACTTAGCATAATGTGCATGCATGTTGTAGCGTGTCAGAATTTCCTTCCTTTTTCAGGCTGAATAGTCTTCCATTCTTTGGATGCACCACATTTTGTTTCTTCATCCATCTGTGGGTGGACACTTGGGTTCCTCCTCTTAGCTATTGTAAGTAATGCTGTAGGAACATGGGTGTTCATGGCATATGTACACATATCCCTTCAAGACCGTGTTTTCAATTCTTTTGGACGTGTATACCTAGAAGTGGGATTCCTGGGTTGGTTCTCTAGGATATTTTTAAGCACATGTTGCTGGTGAGCCTTCAGTAAGAAGATCTGAGCTTCCCAGGCAGGGCACACTCTCTCAGATCGTCTGTCTTTAGACTCCTTTGATGTCTGCATTCTGAATTTTGTGGCTCTGGTTCTGGTTCATGGATTTGTCTTCATGGGTAGTGCGTGATTACAGAGTGCCCAGGTTTGTTTCTTCCTTTTTTTTTTTTTTTGAGACAAGTCTCACACTGTTGCCCAGGCTGGAGTGCAGTGGTGTGACCTTGACTCACTGCAACCTCTGCCTCATGGGTTCAAGTGATTCTCTGGCCTCAGCCTTCTGCGTAGCTGTGATTACAGGTGCCTGCCACCACACCCGGCTAACTTTTTGTATTTTTAGTAGAGACAAGGTTTCACTATGTTGGCCAGGCTGGTCTCCAACACCTGACCTCGTGATCCGCCTGCCTTGGCCTCCAAAAGTGCTGGGATTACAGGCGGGAGCCAGCGTGCCTGGCCCAGAGTGCCCAGCTTTCAGATTGCTGCTTCTCACCTTCCTTCATCCCTCACATATTCTATCGGTATGTCACTCAGATGTCACAGACTCTCTGCTTTCCTGATCAGTGGCATAAATCAATAGCATAAGGTGAGAAGATATCAGTGAAGCAAGAGCTCAGTGGCATTGTCAATAAGCCTGGATCAACAGCAGTGAGAGGGTGAGGCTGATGTATTAATATTTACTATTACCACGGCACCTGATTAAGGAGGTGTTTTTGTGCCAGATGTATGCGCGCTTTGCACACATTCACCTTTTTGCTTCTAACATCCCTCTTAGGTGGAAACTGGTGATATCTTCCCATTTTACTGACAAGAAAACCAAAGCACAAAGAGACTAAGTCAGCTGCTCAGTGTCCCACAGCACGGCAGAGTCAGGACTGGGGGAAAGAAAGAGCGTCCAGAGGGCTGAGGTCATCGTCCTGCTCTGTTCTTCAGAGCTAAGTACTACGCTCAAAGATGTGTGTGTATTGGAGGTCTGGGGGGAGACACGTTAAAGGGGACAGTGACTAAGTGACCTTCCTTGATGAGGAAGGGTGACAGTGATGGGCACAGGCACAGATTCCAAATGCAGTCAGTGCTTATGGAAGGAAAGGCACAGGGAATGAATTGGAGGCTAGCTCAGAAAGGGTTTATCATTTTGTGAAGCCATTTTATAAATAAAGAACTAGAAAATTCTAGACTACAGAGGTGGTAGAGATCAATTGAGGGAGAAGATTTTGGATGAGTGAAAAGGAAAATGTTCCAATTGGAAGCTTTGAGTTCTCAGACCTAGAGGTGTTCAGCGCAAAACTGATGTAGCCCTGCTGTGGGCAAGTCAGAGGCTTGGAAGCCAACTCAGATGGCGGTGGCCAGGGAGACCCTGGGTTCCCATTCCTTGGTCCTGGGCAAGGGTCACCAGGGTTCCTACAACCTCTGGCACATGCCAGGGCCTTTCTACACAAACCACTGTTGGGAGAGTCACCCCCAGATCCCACTGTGAGTGTGAGACCGCCTTGCCATCTGATCGTGAACCACCCCACTCTACGTAGCAGAGGCAGTTATTTTCATGAGTGATTTCACGAAGTGTGGCTCTTTTCGAGGAAAACATCCCAGGTGAAAAAGAGTTCAGTTATCAGAAGACACGCTTCTGAGTTATGCTGTCTCAGACATGCACCAACCCTACGGTGAACACTTTTAGTTCCACTGATACTTTAATTATTTTTTTTCCTGAATTCCCATTCTTCATTGGGGATAGTGCTGCTAAAATGTCAGCTCTCCTCTGAAAGGAGGAAAGTGTTTAAGAATATTGTGGTCTAACGTCCTCTATTGGATAGGCAGCCTCAAGGCCAGGATCGCTGCCTCCTTTGCCAACACACTTCACGCTCTTCTTGCAACAGAAATTCGATTTGCGCTGAATAATTGTTTGTTAGATGATCAGCCTTCCAGCCTGCTGCAGTGTGATGGTCCATGAAAAGAGCTGCTGCAGGCTCTCTTTGACTATCTGCCTGTTAGCTACGTTCCTCACACTGGCAAGATTTAGATCGTCTAAGACCATTTACAGTCTCGACTTGTTACCATGTAGAAATCTGAATTCATTGATGCAGTCGGTAATAGAGCTCAAACCTTCTTCCCCCTTGATTTCTTACATTGGTTGGTGCTGGTAAAACTTTAGTAACTAATTGTGGTTTTCTGGAAGCCCTTTTTCCTCCCCCCCCCCCCACCCCCCACCCTCACAACCAACCCTTGGATAGTGGACAGTGAGAAAGGTGTGACATTGCTCTACAGGAGAAAGAAATAAAAAATGCTTCTGCATGGAGCACTCTCCTGCCTTCGCTTCTCAGTGCAAACTGGGTGTCTGCGTGCCCTTTGCTGTCTCCCCAGACTTTGTAGCCCCAAGAATGTATTCAGTAGAAGACTGATGGCATCTTGTGTGCTGTTCTTTCATCACCCCAGTCTTGTGTTGTGGAAGGAAAACACCTGAGATCATTTAGGGGCATGGGGGTTAGCGTTAGAGCCCAGGGCATGACTGCATTTGTGCATGAAGTGGAAACGGACTCGGAACCCCTGTGGAAAGTGGTTTAGCTGAAGCGAGTGGGGCCACTGGCTCTCGGAGACGCTGGGCGGCCAGACCCCAGTGTGCTGGACTTCCTGATTGCGAGCTCACAGGTAAAGCGAGAAACTCGCTGCACTTCCGACTTGGGAGTCTACTGAACTTTACAGAAAACTGACTTGAGCAGCAGCTGCTATCTAGAGAACCATTTGGCATCTCTTTTTGCCACAGTAACTTCTAATTCAAGACTAGGCCACTTTTAATTATGGTACCAGATGGAGGAAGCAATTAATAATTCAGAACAAAGGTTGAAAAATACAGAATAAAATGTAGTAGACTAATTGCTCAAAAGGAGTTCATTGTGTGAACGTGAACTCCTGTGTTTAAACTTGAAATACAGGGGATCATTTTCTCTCTTACCCTGGAGGGTGATTGCAATCCCATGGGGGTGGGAGGGATAATATGGGGAGAAATACTGGATATAGTATATACCTAAAGTAAAATTAAATTAAATTTTAAAAAAAGAAGCTGTTAAAAGCCCCCTTCAAAATCATCTTCTCTTTGACTTTTCCTTTTCTATTGTGACTTTTGACAATGATATCTTTATTATTCACTAATATTATATCTCCATATCTGTAGTCACTCAGGGAAATATGACGGCTGAAAGAAAAACTAATCTGTATGTGCACTTAATTCGCTAAGAAATCCCTCCTTCATCCGTTCTTAGAGCCATGTCTCCACGCATCCCTGCTGCTGTGTGAGCTCAGGTCTGTGTTACAGATGGGAAGGGATGGACTTGTCTGTAACAAATGGACTCTTGATAGGAGAAGGAACATATTATATAGAGCTAACAGGCTAAAGCTTTGGGATCATGCAAATTAAGTTTAAACCTTGAGTAGGCCTCCTACCATGGACACAATTTGGGGAAACTGACTCATCTCTCCAGCCTCAGCATGCTCATTTGTACAATGGTGTCTGACAGTGACACCAACTTCACCAAGTTGCTATGAGACCCAAATGGAATGTCCCAGAATAAAATGCTGGAAGATAGAAAGTAGGCAATGAAGGCTGGGTGCAGTAGTTCATGCCTGTAACCCCAGCAGAAGCCAAGGTGGGCGGATCACCTGAGGCCAGGAGTTTGAGACCAGCCTTGGAAACATGGTGAAAACCTGTCTCTACTAAAAATAAAAAAACTAGACAGGCGTGGTGGCAGGCACCCGTAGTCCCAGCTACTCAGGAGGCTGAGGCAGGAGAATCACTTGAATTTGGGAGGCAGAGATTGCAGTGAGCCAAGATCGCATCACTGCACTCCAGCCTGGGCGACAGAGTTAGACTCTGTTTCAAAAAAAGAAGGAAGGAAGTCAATTAATGCTAGCTCCTCCTCTGTCATGTTCACTTTGGAAAGAGCGTGGGCCTCCTGAATTCACCTTCAGGAATTCTCCTATAACTCAACATAACTTTGTCAAACTCCAAGGTTAGTTTCTTTCGCACTGGGTTAAAACCAGGAAGTAGGAACAAGTCTCCTAAAGCACCTACTCAACTACACTAAGACATGGACATTTTTCTTCTTTGAGAATTGGGAGCCCTTAGTGATATCAAAAAGCATCAGTCATTTTTGCAAAGAAGGAGGTATGACCCTGAAAAGTCAGCTTGACATTCAGTCTGTATGTTGTTTGTTAGATCAGGATCTAGGTTGAAAATCATCTCTGTATCCTTCCTCTAACCTTGCAAACATTTTGAGGTGTAGCCTGGACAGCAAGACAGGATAGTGTTTGTTTTTATTAAAAGGTCTTTCCTGTTCCTTGCGTGAAGCCTTTCTCTTGATCCCAGTGGGGGCTGGATGAAAGACCAAAACACACTGCGAGGACTGCAGCGTGGAGACACAGCCAGCTCTGCTGACTTCTGAACTCTTACACTCTCACTGCCCATATGGCTAGGGGCGTTTCCACTTCTGCTAGTCTTTTTTAAGGCAGGATGTTTGCTGTTATTGTTGTTGCTTTTCTGGTTAGTTCTTAAGAAATTGTTTTCTGACTTGAAAATGCCAGCTGGAACCCGCAGCCGTTGTTGGTGGGGTGTGAGAGCTGTCCTTTACACGGACTTGCAGCATTTGCAACCAGAGCCTCCATAGTTAAAGAAACATTTAAAATGCATATCTGTGGATCTGTAGTGGGGGTTTTTCCACTGTGGTAGAAATATGCATAACATAAAATTTCCCCTTTAATCATGTTTCCATGTATAGTCTCTGGCGTGGAGTCCATTCACACTGTACATATAGGGTTCCATTAATAGAATCTTGAAGCCTAAAATGGTAATGATGCACCTCTCTGTTGCCTGTTACATTTTGCAGTAATTAGAAGGAAGAAACACCCTCGGTCCCTCCTTTTGGTTGTCCTTTCTTCTAGGCACATAAAATGATTGTCACTGTGATGGACGTTTCTAGAAATGCATCATTTCATCTAAACCTATGAGAGAAGCTAAGAAGGTAAAATGATGATCTATCAAAATCACATGACATGTTGGCTCGCTGCTTTCTACCACTCACTCCATCCCTCCCCAGGCTTTCTGACTTAAGTTTAAATCAGATGAGATCATTGCGGTGGAGAGAGTGTCCACTTTCTCAATCTAAAAGTCAGCTTGTGAGAATATTAAATATGATCACAAGGACAAACATTAAAGGTACCACGCGTAATGGACCACTTCAGATAAAACTACCACCTTAGGGTTTAGGGGGAAAACACTCGAACGGCACGGTTTCCAGTCTCCCCAGATTCTGAGAGGTTGGGAGCGTTTGTTTTGAGTCAAGTCCAAGGGCTCCTGGAAGATGAACGCAGAACCAGAGTTGCACCTATTTTCATTCATATCTCTGTTATAACACATTGACATTTCTAAGTCAGGTTTGTAGAAGAGGAATGAGCAGATGTGTCATAAAAACATGTGCCTTGCCAGGCATGGTGGCTCATGCCTGTAATCTTAGCATTTAGGGAGGCCAAGGTAGGAGGATCACTTGAATCTGGGAGTTCGAGACTAACCTGGGAGACATGGCAGATCCTGTCTCTACTAAAAATATTCTAAAAATTAGCCAGGCATAGTGGTGCATGCCCTATAATCTCAACTACTCAGGAGGCTGAGGTGGGAGGATTTCTTGAGCCTGGGAAGCAGAGGTTGCAGTGAACCAAGATCACACCACTGCTGCACTCCTGCCTGAGCAACAGAGCCAACGCTACTTCAAAAACAGGCCAGGCGCAGTGGCTTACACCTGTAATCTCAACACTTTGAGAGGCTGAGGCAGGCAGATCACTTGAGGTCAAGAGTTGCAGACCAGCCTGGCCAACATGGCGAAACCTCATTTGTATTAAAAATACAAAGATTGTCCAGGCGCAGTGGATCACAAGATCAGGAGTTTGAGACCACCCTGGCCAACATAGTGAAACACCGCCTCTACTACTAATAACAAAAATTAGCCAGGCATGGTGGCACATGCCTGTAGTCTCAGCTACTTGGGAGGCTGAGGCAGGAGAATCGCTTGAACCTGGGAGGCGGAGGTTGCCGTGAGCCAAGATTGCACGACTGCGCTCCAGCCTGGGCGACAGAGCGAGACTCTGTCTCAAAAAAAATGAATAAATAAAATACAAAAATTAGCTGGGCATGGTGGTGCATGCCTGTAATTCCAGCTACTCTTGAGCCTAAGTCATGAGAATCACTTGAACCCGGGAGGCGGAGGTTGCAGTGAGCCGAGAACATGCCACTGCACATGAGCCTAGGTGACAGAATAAGACTCTGTTTCAAAATTTAAAAAATAATAATTGTATGTGTTAGTGGGCCAAGCAGAGTGCTGGAACCAGTCGGCCCTTTCCCCTCTTTTGGGTGAGACAAGATCTTTAAAAGCACTTATTCCCACTGGGCATGGTGTCTCACGCCTGTAATCCCAGCACTTTGGGAGACTGAGGTGGGTGGATCACGAGGTCAGGAGTTCAAGACCAGCTTTGCCAATGTGGTGAAACCTGGTCTCTATTAAAAATACAAAAATTAGCCAGGCGTGGTGGCGTATGCCTGTAGTCCCTACTACTTGGGAGGCTGAGGCAGAAGAATTGCTTGAACCCAGGAGGCAGAGGTTGCAGTGAGCTGAGATTGCACCACTGCAAGCTAGCCTGGGTGATAGAGTGAGCCTTCATCTCAGAAAAAAAAAAAAAAATCACTTATTCTCGTATATTCTGTTCTTTCGGCCTTGCTACACTGTTCTGTTTGAGAGTAATAAAAGATCACCCATGTGGATTTCTTACTATTTCATGTGGAAAAATGCAGCTTTTCTAGCAGTGAACCTTTCTTCCATTTCCCAGAGTCCAGTTATCCTCCCTGTGCCCCAGGTTTGCTGTAGGAGGATGAGACTCCCTACATGTACGCATCTTCGAGTGAACCTGTTGCCCAGGGCCAGCAAGCCCACAGGGCTGCATGCCCACTGAGCAGGCTCGTGGATGTCGGCACGTAGCTCAGATGTGCTGGTTTCCAGCCAAGGACATGCTTTGTGTCAACGATACAGGAGGCTGTTGTTCTCAGTAACAAGGGCAGAGCTGCTCCCAGGACTCCAGGTGGTATTGGTAATGCAAGCCCTTGTGCCTGGAGTGGTGTGGTCAGTATAAATTAATATCGACAGCTGCCTGTTTTACTTGAATTTGAAGTACAGGAAAGGCTCCTTGCCAAACTGTGTTTGTAGATCATTTAAAATTTATGCTTCATTTAAAATACAAAATGCGAATGGAAATAATTACTGTGTTTCCGGAAATGTCTATTCAATTTACCAGTTTATTAATTGTTCCTGTTCTTTATATGTTTTACGGGCCTTGGAATACCCTTTGCTGATATCACAGCATAGGAAGATTTAACCCATGTGAATTCAACTCTGTGGCCTTGGGGAAAGAAAAGAACAATGTATTTTTCATTCACTGTGGCCCTCGATGCATGCCAAAACTTCACTGGGTGCAGGGCTGAAGAAACAGCAGTGTGTTCCAACACCCAGCAGCAGCGGGCCCTCATTAAGAGAAGCTAGGGTCTTGACAGTGGAGTATTATGCAGTGTTTCATGGGTCTTCTGAAAGATTTTTCAGGGTTGCTGACTTTAGAAGTTGGTCTCTGAGTAAGATAAGACATCTCTACGTTACAAAGCCTTCATGGATCTTTCTTTCTCACACTTCATTTTTAAACTTTTGTTCCATTTCATTTTATTTTGTCCATTGTTAGTCACCAAAAAATATATAGTATTATTATTACTTTTAAGGCGGAGTCGTGTTCTTGCTGCCCAGGCTGGAGTGCAATTGTGCGATCTCAGCTCATTGCAACCTCCGCCTCCCAGGTTCCAGTGATTCTCCTCCCTCAGCCTCCCGAGTAGCTGGGATTACAGGCATGTACCACCACACCCAGCTAATTTTGTATTTTTCATAGACAGGTGTTTGATTGTGTTGGTCAGGCTGGTCTGGAACTCCCAACCTCAGGTGATCAGCCCACCTCCGCTTCCCAAAGTGCTGGGATTACAGGCATGAGCCACCACACCCAGCACCAAAAAATTATTTTAAGATGTACCTGCTTTTCTAGAATATACAGATCAGTTTTATTCCACTAAAAGACAGGACTTAAATAATTTAATTGTAGAATCCCAGTCGGCATTTTCAGAGCCTTTCCAAGAAGGATATACTGTCTAACTCAGAGTGACTCAGCTTCTGGGATCCAGTTCACCACACTTACAAATTGAATTTCATAAAGCATGAAGGTCACCAAATCCTCTTCTGTTCCTCCATGGTGTCACTCAGTAGTGTTTATGTTGCGCCTGCTCTGTGGGAGAGACTGTGCCACCAGTATCACCATTCCTCACTGTTACTTTCTGGACCCATACTGCTCAGTATCCCATGTGGCTAAAATTGACAGTTCAGTTTCTGTGTTGCTCCTGTCACATTTCCAGTACTTCTAACAGCCACACAAGGCAAGTGAACACACAATACATCTTCCATTGTGGCAGAAAGTGACAGTGGACAGCTCTGTTCTAGAGTATTTCTGTTTCATATGTATTTAGGAATTAATGTACAGTATGAGGAGGGCTACATTTTTGTTGAATATGAAGATTTAATGTAATTTTAGTTCAAAATTGGCCAAAGATACAAGTATAGGCACCGGGCTTTTGAAGTAGCTAATATGTTAAGCGGCTGTGCCTCCTTATACAGACAGAATATTCACTGTGTATTCACTGTACTCAGCCCTGGGTTGGACACCATGTCACCTTGGCCTCTGCCTTTCTTTCCCTTCTTTGCCTGTTGAGATTTTTCCTGTCCTTTCTTTAATGCAGTATTCCACTATTCCAGCTCTGTTTCTTTTCTTTTTCTTTCTTTCTTTTTTTTTTTTTTTTTTTTGAGGTGCATTCTCATACTGTCACCCAGGCTGGAGTACAATGACACAATCTCGGCTCACTGCAACCTCCACCGCCCAAGTTCAAGCAATTCTTCTGCCTCAGCCTCCCAAGTAGCTGGGATTATAGGTGCCCACGACCACACCCAGCTAATTTTTTGTAGAGATGGGGGTTTCACCATGTTGGCCAGGCTGGTCTCGAACTTCTGACCTCGTGATCCACCCACCTCGGCCTCCCAAAGTGCTGGGATTACAGGCATGAGCCACCGCGCCCGGCCTATTCCAGCTCTTTTTCAGTGTCTTACCAGCTTTTGCTGATTGTCAGGCCTTCCTCTGCAATCTGTGATCTCTTGACTTTAATAGTAATGTTTATGTAGTCTTAACTACACACTCTATTCGGTCATGCTTGTTTATTATGACTCATTGTCCCCAATCCATCAGAAGGTCTTTGTACGCAAAGTCCCTGAAGCTCTACGGTCAACACCCTGACATCTTGAAAGGACTTGCTGTGGGTGGGTCTTTGGTCACTTAGCAGATGCCTGTGGGATCTTACTTTGTGCAAGCCCCTCTCCGAGGTATCATGTGGCAAGTCAATATATTAGTCAATATTTACAGAACCAAGAGAAAGCCAGCGATTATTAATGCATAAACAGTGGTAAACCATTTGGCCATTTTGTTTATAAAAGCTATCATTTACCACAGAGAAGTACAAGTGAATATCAAGTTCAGATAAAGACCTTTGGGCTGAGCTTGGCTTTTTCTTTTTTCTTTCAAGAGTACACTTCTCCCCCAAATCAAGCAGAGTCACCATAGGCAGTTCCTTGCCTGCTGACACAACATAAAAAGATGGCACGCAAGGGGAGGACCTTTTCAGGGCAGATCTTAGTATGTACACTAAACCCAAAAGATATGTTAACTGAGATATTTTGATTTCCTTATTTGTACTTGTGAGTGAAAAACAAAAATTGTAGCAGGAGTTACAAGAGTACGTTGGCTATGGGCTTTGTAGCTGTGAGGTGAAGCCCTTTATTCAGCATGTGGCTGCAGGATTGTAGCTCAGGCTGTAGATAGTGCATTCTCTTCGGGTCCCAGGAAACAGTATCATACCTTGGAAGCCAGCAGAATGCACCTTCATCTCCTCCAGTGGTGGCAAGGCTGAGGCTGGGCAACAGAAGTGCCGAGTGCTGGGCAGCTGTGGGCTGGTTAGATAGCAGTCCTGCTGAGAAGCACACAGCCCTGGCGATGAGGTCGAGGCAGGGAAGCAAGGGTGCCCTGTTGGGAGTCACTCGTACGGCTGGCCTCTCAGTTCCGTCACGTGTGGGTGATCACAACTGTCCTACAGGAAGTAAACTACAACTACTCAGCTCATGCAGTCAGCCTGGCACCTTCTTGAAATTCCCAAAACACTTAGCAATAAACATTGATTGGAAAGGAAGATAGTTTAGTTGTTAACAACAACAAAAAATGTATGTCGCTTCTTACCCAAAAGAATTGAAAGCAGGGACTCAAGCAGGTCCTTGTGCACCCCTGTTCATGCACACTGTTCTCAGTAGCTGAAAGATGAGAACTCCCTTGTCTGTCAGCAGGGATAAGCTAAATGTGGCACACACATACCATGGAACGTTATTCAGCCTTGGGAAGGGCACCTGGTATCATGTGGATAAACCTGGAGGACATTATGCTAAATGAAATACGCCAGATGCAAAAGGACCAATAGTACATGATTCCGTTTGTAGGGGTCTGTAGAGCAGTCAGATTTATAGATGGAAAGTAGAATGGTGGTTGTCAGGGCCTGAGGGGAGGGGCGTGGACAATTGCTGCTTAATGGGTAGAGTTTCAGTTTTGCTAAATACCGAGAGTTCTCGAGGTTGCTTGCACAACACTGTAAATGGACTTAACACTGCTGCATTGTACACTTAGAAATGGTTAAAATGGTAAATCAGGCCAGGCATTGTAGCTTACGGCTATAAACCCAGCACTATGTGAGTCTGAGGTAGGCACATCGCATGAGTTCAGGAGTTCAAGACCAGCCTGGGCAACATAGCAAGACCTGCATCTCACAAAAATTTTGGAAATTAGCTGGTGGCATGCACCTGTAGTCCTAGCTACATAGTATGCTGAGGTAGGAGGATCACTTGAGCCAGGAGGTCGAGGCTGCAGTGAGCCGTGATCACGCTATTGAGCTCCGGAATGAGCCTCTGGGTCACAAAAAAAGAAAAGGAGATGGTAAATTACATGCTATGTGTATTTTACCAAAATTAAAGTTCTTAAAAATAGGTATTTCAGGCCAGTCACAGTGAGTCACGCCTATAATCCCAGCACTTTGGGAGGCCGAGGCAGGCAGATCACCTGAGTTCAGACCAGCCTGACCAACATGGTGAAACCCCTCCTCTACTAAAAATACAAAATGAGCCAGGCGTGGTGGCACATGTCTCTATTCTCAGCTACTTTGGAGACTAAGGCAGAAGAATCGCTTGAACCAGGAGCCGAAGGTTGCAGTGAGGCAAGATCTTGCCATTGCACTCCAACCTGAGTGACAGAGCAAGGCTCCTCAAAAAAAAAAAAAGGTTGCTCCTTGCAAGGCATTAGCCGACCAGCAGCAGAGCTCTTGTCAGTTTCAGTACAGTGCTGGGAGCAAGCACTTAGGTGCATAGGCTGCTCATGATCTAAGATTCATGGAAAAAGTCATCACCGCTGTTACCTGCAGCACCTGAACACCTGAATTTTCTTATCATCCAGTGTGACTATTGAACCATGTGGAACCCACGTTTAGTCAATAGGTAATACAGAAATACTCATTTGTTCAACTGTATATTGAGGGCCTTGTATATATTCCAGGGGCTGCCTTATATCTTGCCTCTAGGTAAATAAGAGATGGTCCTGAGCCTCAAAGAGTTTATCAGCCATTCTTATCCTTCAGCTAATATGAGCAGTGAATCTTTTACATTAGAAGTTACCCATGCTGGGTACGCCTGTAATCCCAGCAACTTGGGTGGTCAGTGCGAGAAAATCACTGGAGGCCAGGAGTTTGAGACCAGTCTGGGCAACATGGTGAGACCCCATCTCTACCAAAAATAAAAAAAAGATGAAATTACCCTTAAATTTCTCTCTTATTATAGTTCTTCCTTAAACACTGCACTCAAAACTACTTCCTTCTAACTTTTGTCTCTTGGTTCACATTCTGCCCTCCTTTCGATTTGTTACGTGGCATGGTTTACAAAAGGCCCCTTGCCCTCCAAGAGATTACAATGTCTGTGGTGCCGCTGAGTCTCCTGTGACAGTCCCTACTCGGGCTCCATTCATACACCCCAAGATTGCATGAGTTCTTGCTGGCAGCCACTCACAGTCAGGCCCCAGTGAATCTTTGTCCTCCGAAGTCGCAGGTAGGAGCGCCACAAGGGCATCTAGATGTCAAAGAAGAGGATGCTCACATGTGCCTAAGGGTCATCCATGAAGGCTTCGTGGAGGAGGTGGCCTTGGGGATAGGTCTTAGAGAGCTCAGAGAGTTTTAACAAAGGTTGGTCTTTGAAGATTAATAATCTTTTGATCTAATAAATATTTGCACATGTCTTCTCCCAGTCTGTCTCTTATTTTTTGACCTTGCTTATAAGATCTTCTCTTAAAACAAGGTTTAAATTGTGCTGTTGTGGAATCTATATATCATTTCCTTTATGGGTTATTCTGTCGTTACCTCATTTAAGAAATCCTTTTCTACTTGAGGATAATAGAGTTCCCACTGTTTTCTTCCAGTATTATAGTTATAATTTTCCAGTTTATGCCTTTGTTCCATATTGGGTTTATTTGGAGGCCTGGTATGTGGTAGGAATCTAATTTCATTTCTCTCCAGTCAAAAGTCAGATGGTAGTCAGCCTTTCTCTGTTGGTTCGTGTCACCTCTATTTCATTCTATCCTGCACATACCGAGGTATCTTTTTGTGTCTTTCTTCTTTTTCCATTGAATAATTTGTCTATACTCATGGAATTTATTAGCATAGTTTTGTGGTATGATTGATAGCTAGTAGAGGAGTCCTCTTTCTTTGTTCTTTTGGTTTTGTTTATTTTTAAAGTTATCTGACTATTTATGTCATTACCCTGTGTTAGTTCACTCTCAAGTTGCTATAAAGGAATCCCCAAGACTAGTTAACCCATAAAGAAAAGTAGTTTATTTTGGCTCATGGTTCTCAAGGCTGTATAGGCATGGCACCAGCATCTGCTGGGCTTCTGGTGAGGGCCGCAGGAAGCTTCCATTCAGGGCAGAAGGGGAAGGGAAAGCCAGTGCATTACCTGGCAAGAAGAGGAGCAAGAGAGGGGGTGGGAGGTGCCACACTCTTTTAAACAAGCAGATCTCTCGAGAACTCAGAATGAGAACTCACTCATTATCACGAGGACAGCACCAAGCCATTCATGAGGGATCCACCCCCATGACCCAAACACCTCCCACCGGGCCCCACCTCCAGCATTGTGGATTACATAGCACCATTAGATTTGGAGGGGACTAACATCCAAATGAGATCAACCCTTTGTTGTAAGGTTTAGAACTAGTTGACCAAGTAACCAAAAATGATCTTGGAATTTTTATTGGAATTGCATTGAACTGAGTAAGTTTCAGAGAAGTGAAGTCTGTGCGCTATTAAGTCTCCTCATCCACTAGCAAACTATTTTTCTCCATTGACTCAGACTCTTTTTATGTCCCTCAATGAAAGGTTATAAGGCTTGTACCTTCACTTCTTTTTCATTTGTTGGAATATCCAATATTTAAGTTCCAGACCACAGAACAAGACTACAGTAATAAAAACTGTAGTAATGAAAAACAGGTTTTTAAGCAGTTTTGGGGGAAGAGTGTGCTAGCTTTTATTTATTTTCTATTCTTGGATAACTCTTGTATCAACAGTATTTTATACAAATGTGACACTTGACATTGCCAAGCAGTCCTTGAGGCACACTACAGGAGTCGTCTGCCCCTTGGTTGACATCTGTTCTATCAGCATTTGGTTTAGCAGTTGTTCACCAAATAGTAAATCCAGTAATTGCATCATGCATATGCTTATTTGTTTATTTATTTTGAGACAGTCTTGCTCTGTCACCCAGGCCTGGAGTGCAGTGGCGCAATCTTGGCTCACTGCAACCTCCGGCTCTCAGGGTCAAGCTATTCTCCTGCTTCAGCCTCCCGACTAGCTGAGATTACAGACATGTGCCACCATGCCCGGCTAATGTTTGTAGGTTTCACCATATTTCCCAGGCTGGTCTTGAACACCTGACCTCAAGTGATCCACCCACCTCAGCCTCCCAAAGTCCTGGGATTACAGGTATGAACTACCGCACCTGGCCACATATGCATTTCTACCCAGAGAAAAATTATGGGAAATTTTGTCAAATGTGTCTCTTAAACTTAGAATTACTTTATCTGTGGAATATTCCTTTCCTAATGAATCATTCTTGTTTCTGAAGATCCCTTGCCGTATGCTACCAGCAGTCTGTGTCCAGGTTTTCAGTCTAACATTATGGAAATCATCTCCCGCAACACACTTATTTGCCTGTATCTAGTCTTCTCACATTTCTTCCATGCCATGTGATTTCTCATAATTTGCTAAAGTGACAGTAGGTTCAGCCTCTGATTTTCCAATATAGTGTTTGATCACATCGGCGTTTATGTTAAAATCTCAGTCCATTGCTGCTCACGAAAAAATACTTGTTTTTTTTAGTATTGCTGGGAGACTCCTGTCCTGACATATATGATTATTAAAAAACTATAGTAAACAGGCCAGGCATGATGGCTCATGCCTGTAATCCCAGCATTTTGGGAGGCCAAGATAGACAGGTTGTCGAGCCCAGGAGTTCAAGACCAGCCTCAGCAACATGGTGAAAACCAGTCTCTACAAAACATGCAAAAAAAAAAAAAAAATCATCTTGGTGTGGTGGTGAACCCCTGTAGTCCCAGCTACTCAGGAGGCTGTGATGGGAGGATCACTTGAGCCTGAGGGGATGAGGCTGCAGTGAGCTGAGATCATGCCACTGCACTCCAGCCTAGGTGACAGAGTGATACTCTGTCTCAAAAAAAAAAGAAAGAAATTATAGTAAACTACATTTTTAAAAATGCTGCAGTGGATAAAAATGGTTACAACTAGATAAGCAGCCTCTAAATTGCCTGAATACCTAAGGCTTATTTGCTGGTTGATATCTGATCTATTTCCGACACTGACAATTTCAGTGCTTTAAGGGTGATAAAAGGAAAAAAGAGGGTTTGCTAGGAATTCTGCAGTTGCTGAAGGAGTATCCTGATAGGGAATTTTAAGCAATTACCGAAAGTGTCTTTAAACTTTTTAAAAAATCTTTAACCAGATTGAACTTACACAAGTTTGTTATCATTTGTGTTTCTCCAGCTTCCAATTGTGGAAAAGATAAGAACCATTGCCCAGGCTGTCTATGGAGCCAGAGATATCGAACTCTCTCCTGAGGCACAAGCCAAAATAGATCGTTATACTCAACAGGTAAAAGTTGTACTTTCAAGGGGGAAAAAAACGCACCTTAGGCTCTCATAATACTCAGCTTGACTTGAGGATTTGTACATGTCTCACCAGCTCACCGTTGCTTAATCTATTTTATGGTTAACAAAGATTAAAGTAATATCCTCGGGTAGAGTGTAGATTATATTTAGAACTTTATGGTGAGGCATATATCCACCGATCTATGCATCATTGACTTCTGTGACTATAAATGTGTCTGATATGGGTGGTATCTCTGTTTGTAGGTGATGTGTGATCTTTCTTCCCTCCCACTCAGCCCGAAAAGTTGAAACTGTCCTTTGGAGTACAGCTGCAGAGTCAGATTTAGATGAATTGCAATGCTTCCTTTTCCTTGCAGGCCTTACTACCTTAAAAAATGCTAACATTGGTGCCAGGGTCAGCAAATGGGAGTGCAGCCTGTAAAGATGGGAATGTTTGGTGTTCTTATGCAAGCGGTTCGTTGGTTTCTTACTGAGCTTGCCCACGAAGGTTGAAGGCTCTATCATCTTCTACCTCTAGCCACTGACAAAGGCAAGTGGGCAAGCAGCTGAGAAGGTGGCTGTGATCTGATAGCATGTGTCACTGTCTAGACCAATGACAGTCACAATCAATCAACTCCATTCCGGGAGGCTCAGCCACCTTCACCAAAAGGACCATATGCTTCGAGTGTCCCCGCTACTTTGGTGTAATCAGTCAGAACACGTTAAGAGCCTGCTGGCTAGAGAAATTCATGATGGGTAGTGTTGGCCTTTCCTTTAAAAAAAATTCTGCAATTCCTTATGCTTTCTTGTAAACCCATTTGAAATTTTGTTACATGCTACCATTACCAGCCAGGGTATTTATTCTCCTAGGTTTGTTAAAATAGCAACTGAGAAAATTCTAAATTCTTAGAATTTTCCCTGTATGTTCTTGGCTTATCCTTTACAAAAAGGATTCCCAGGCACTGCTCTGTGCACTTGCATTGTGGTGTTCATTCATGTGCAATGAACCAAGTAAAATCAGGTCATTCTCATGAGGTTGGTTTGGTTTTTTTTCTTTTTACCCCATGAGTTTTTAGTAATGAAATTTAAGGCTATCATTTAATACGTCCTTTCTCCTTTCAGTGTTAAAATGTTATTTCCTTTATGGAGTAATCTGGTGATAGTATATGGCATATTGGTTGGTTTTTGTTTGTTTCTTTTTAATTGCCTACTGACAAAATTTTTACATTAGCAAACATATATTAATTCATTGAAAGTATTTCAATATTTAACCATGTCTGAAATTCAAAATTCTGGCACCATTTCTGAAAGGCAGTTGTGATTGTCCTCTAGCAAAATTCTCATCAGTATAGGAGAATGGAGATTTCAAAAAGAAAATGATCACAAGCCCACGCCCTCCCTGAGTTGTTAAGACTCTAAGATCTTCCAAATAGTTTTAAGCTAAATCTTAGGAAAATTTGACCTGGGATACTCTGAAGATTGCATTCCCTTTATCTCTGTCTATCAAGGAAATAGTCCTTAAAAGTTGTGTCAATTGGGCGCGGTGTTCATACCTATAATCCCAGTACTTTGGGAGGCCAAGGCAGGAGGATCACTTGAAGCCAAGAGTTTGAGGCCACGCTGGGCAACATCGCAAAACTCCCATCTCTATTTCTATTTTTTAAAACAGTTAGTGTCAAGTATGTGGTTGTAATGAATTAGCAAAGCCTCTAAAGGAACATTATGTGCCATTTAATCAGAACCAGGCTTCGAGGACAGTGTCGTTTTTGTGAGACACCACATGTGACTTCCTGCTCTTTCACCTTTGGAACTGTGGGTCAGACATAGACTTTGGTCCTTAAAAACAAGAAGCCTAAATAGTGACCTCATCTTAGTTCTTATAGTGTAATCGCACATCAAATAGCCATGATTCATAAACCAACACAAAGGGGCCCTTTGCTTCCTGACCGACTGCAAGAGTGAGTGAACAACATGACTAAAAGCCTCGCCCCTCTCCAGACTACCTTGTTGGGTCTCGGATATTAATAGTCTTGGAAAGTGGTTTCTACAGCTGCTGCCTTGCCTGAAAATAGCCATGCTTTCCCCAAACATGCGCATAACACTGCCTTCTCTTAAAGAGGACGTCCAAAATAAACAGTAGTCACCCTTGACTTGCTAAACAGTGATCGCATAGAGATGAGTTTTTATCCTCACCTTCTTGCTTGTTCAATGAACAAGGAGTAACAAGCAGCTCCTGCGTGTGCCCGGATCTGAGCCGGCATACCATTGCTGCTGAGACTGTGTAAAGTGCAAATTGAAAAACACAGGAGACTAACATACCAGTGAACACATTTTCTTTCCTTTCTTACAGGGTTTTGGAAATTTGCCCATCTGCATGGCAAAGACCCACCTTTCTTTGTCTCACCAACCTGACAAAAAAGGTGTGCCGAGAGACTTCATCTTACCCATCAGTGATGTCCGAGCCAGCATCGGCGCTGGCTTCATTTACCCTTTGGTCGGAACGGTGAGTGAGTCACATTTTCCAAAAACCCTCCGCATTCTGCGTTGCTGTGGTTCCTCGAATCGTTATGCTCCACTGATTCTTTAAAAATCATGTATTAGGCAGAATTAGGGAGTAATCAATAGTACAGTATTTGCTGTTTTTCTAAATACTCTGTCTCACCTACCTTTGCCATTGTAGTTTGGGTTTTTCTTTTTTTAGATCGTGTATTCAGGATCCTTAGAGTCATAATACTAATTTCCTTCCTAAGGCAAATAAGAACATCACTTGGGAGAATTCAGTCTGTTATTTAAATGGTAGCATGGCTTAGGACAGTGGTTGTCAACCTTTATCACACATGGCACTCAAAATGATGTTGTGCCATGGTGGAATTGACTGCTCATGCCAGGCAGGATCTGCCCAGTCACCCCAAGGGCTGGAGAAAGCATTCCTCACCTTCTCCCACTTCCCCAGCACATCAGGTGGGAAGCTCTGACTTAGGAAATTAGCGAATCGCATGAGTTCCCATATTCGATGTTGTTGTGATGGGATTACGTTGCTATTGGATGATTATTCTGTTACTTTTTGTTATCTGTGGGGGTAAAAGAGATGAGCAGAGAAATAAAAGCTTCTCAAAGTGCTTAAAATCCATGACGATGGGCTTCATTCATAAACTGCTTCGTTATAGCTACACAGTGACAGCCTTCCGTTGGTACCATCAGTGGCCTAAATTTGACCTCTTATCATGGGAGTGCTCCTGAATTTGATTTAGAACAAAAAGAAATTCTTAAAACCTGGCAGATCCCATGGCAAGCAAAGAAAAAAAATTCTAACCCATCATCATCATCATTACAAAGTGATCTGAGCCCAAACAGCATACATTATAATAATTTTTTATAGTAAACCATGTGGCTCTATTGTGCACACAAGCAATAGACAGACAAAAAAGTGCAAATTCTTGCCTTGATAGTTACATACTTCATCTAATACTGGACCCATATTTTTTCAATCTGCATTTTTTGAATTCTTCCTGCATGTGAGGCACAGAGATTTTAAGATGAGCAGGTGTGAGATGCATAGGTTTGAACAGCACAGAGGTATCTGGAGAGCACTGTGTTGGCATTCCGAGTACCCTCAGAGCCTGTGGGGTAACAGCTCATTATGCCTGGGGCAGAATTTACCCAGGATGTGGAAGAAGAGGGGATTCAAGAATGCTTCAAAAAGGGCTCAACCTCTGAACTGGCAAAACAGAATGAGTTTTGACTCAAAGGCACCAAAGTACTAATACATGGCATCCTCTCCTGTGGGAGGGCTGGGCCAGTGTGGCTGGAGTTGGATGAGGTGGGGAGGCTGGGGAATGGGATTGGGAGTGGGGGTGGGGATAGCAGAACGGGACCACATGGCCAAGGGTCTTGAAGACCATTGTATAGAACTTGAATCTGATCTTGGACACACTCAGGAGCCAGTGTAGGGTGGCGTTTTTTTTGTTTGTTTCCTGGTGTTGTTTCTTGTTTTTTGTTGTTTTTTTTTTAATAAGGAGAAGAATATGGTCTTATGTGTATTTTAGAAAAATAGCTGCAGCAGCATTGTGGAGAATGTTTAGTGGAAAGAGAACCAGGCCCAGCAAGGTGGGTTAATTCAGCTGGGGCCAGAGGCAATCAGGGTCTGTACTTTGGCCACAGAAGTAGATACGGAGAGTGGAGGTTAATTGCAGGTGTACTCCAAAAGTAGCTTCCTACCGTGGGGGCTGGGGGGAGGGACTGTTCTAGCTTGGTCACTCTGGATGGTGATGCTATTGGTTATGTAAATGACATGGGAGGAGGTAGATTGGCAGGGCCAAAAATGAGCCTGGCTTGGACAGATAGAGCCCGGAGGGTTAACAGGATCTAAGGAACAGTCTGTGTCTCCACTGGAGATACAGACATAGCGCTCCAAAGAAAGGGACAGGAAGGTCAGCCTGGTGGGTTTAAGGATATGGGTGAAGGCAGTCATTAAACGAGAGACGCAGTGATAGCAGGAAATCATTGAGAACAGAGTAAAGGAAGACACCCTTGAAACACCCACGTTCACCCAGCTGACTCCTCGCAGTGGAGGCCTTCCAGGAGGCAGGAAGGAGGCAGCAGCAGAGTGGCAGAGAACATCCAGAAAAATCCCTCAGATGCTGCTTCCAGCAGTGTTGACACAGGGAGCAGGGTCCAGATGAAATGGGTTCGGAATGACATTCAGGTCTACAGTTCAGATCAGTGGTTACCAGGAGCTGGGGTAAGGGGAAGTGTTTGACTGCAGAGGGGCAGGAGGAAGCTTTTGGGGATCATGGAAATACCCTGTGTTTTGACTGTGGGGTGATTCCATGGCTATAGACGTTCTTCCAGACTCATAGACTTACACACATGTGTTGCCCGGGCTGGACTCAGACTCCTGGGCTCAATCAATCCTCCCACCTCAGCTTCCCAAGTAGCTGTGACTCCAGGCTCGTGCCACTGTGCCAGGCCTGTGTATAATTTGATTGTATTTCAGTTAAGAAAAATGGGTACTGAAGAGCTTGCTTTCTATTCCTCAGAATGGCCTCAGTAATGGCCACTTTACTCTGCACTTTAGTCAGTGAAGGCCTTGGCTTAGGGATAAGAGGGCGGCTAGTCAGTCCAGGCCCAGACAGACTAGCCCATCAGGGGAGGTGAGGGGTGACGGAGGTGCCCAAGCAGAACAGGAAATGGTAGAGTAGCTGAGGAGGTTAGCCTCCTTCATGATCTGTCCTGTCTTATGCCCTGCGGATTCTAAACCCCACAGTAGTTCATCCAACAAATTCACTCATCCGCCCAATGCCGCATAAGGCACTCAGCTCGGGGTTTTGGGGAGCGCCACACTACAGAAGCTTTCTCTGCTTCAGGCAATTTATAGCTGGTGAGATGCAGATAGAAGTGAATTAGCAAAGAAAATAGTTGGGTATAAAAATTGTGCATTTAACTGAAACCTTAATTCACTTCTGAGCATTTAATAGTCATTAAATAAAAACCAGGGCCCCTCACAGTGGCTCAAACTTATAATCCCAGCACTTTTGGAAGCCAAGGTAGGAGGATTGCTTCAGGCCGAGAGTTCAAGACCAGCCTGGGCAACATAGCCAGGCGTGGTGGCACACAGCTAGAGTCCCAGTTGCTCAGGAGGCTGAAGTGGGAGGATTATTTGAGCCCAGGAGTTCGAGGCTACAGTGAGCTATGATCATACCATTGCACTTCAGCCTGGGAGATAGAGTGAGACCCCAGTCTCTACAAAAAAGTAGAATAAAATAATAAAAACCACAATATAATTTAAAATCTTTGGAGTCACTCAACAAATATACAATATGATTCTCCTCCCACTCCAGCTAACACCACCATATCCAACACCATCTAAAGACCACAGCTGTTCTGGAAAATCAGAATCTGTTGCTATGGCTTGTGCCTGGACACCAGGCTGTCCACTCCTGGCGTCACTCTTTGACTTATGATTTGTTAGAAAATGAATGTTTGGAATGACCTCGGAGGAGCGGCTGCAGCTCCCTGGGTTTCCTGAAGTGAGCCCTCTGTGTCATTATCTGGTCTTCCCAGCCCTCGGCTGAGTTCCTCCTGTTGCCACACACGAGGTCACAGTGAGCGTCAGTACACAGTGATGAAATCCTGGAACAATCGGGTGTAGGGTGTGAGGAAGGGAGGAGTGCCTGACTACAGAAGTTCCTGGAGGTCAGGAAACTGTCACTGGAGGCGGGGGCCCTCGAAGGCTGCTTTCTATGACAGAGCAGGAAGCCGCATGTGTACTGGGACACACGCACCAGCGGGGCCAGGATCTCCTAATAAGGGCTGGTATTTACTTTTACTTGATCCCGTTCCGGGCCTTGCCACAGTCTGCTGAAATGCCTTGAACATTCATCACTCGAGTGGGAGACAGGATAGTAATTTCCTGCTGAGATGACTGAGGGGAAGCAGAATGGGAACACCAGGGGGACTAGCTCCGGCAGGTGGGAAAATTCTAGCAAAATGAATCACTCATCTTCTTAGTCACCCAATTCGGGCTCATTAGAGTGCTGCTGAAATACATATTCATCTGTCCTCTCCAGAAAGATAGTCCAAACTGAGATGTCAAGATCAGAAAGGCTCCCATTCTTCTACAGGGTTCATTCACCCACTCAGTGAGTTATTAAATGCCTATAGCACTCCAGGCCATCAACCATGTGGATATGAGAAAGATCCAGCCCTTCCTTCATACGTCTTATGATAGACTCCAGTAAATAAAACCATACAGGCACTGAATGCGGCGGGCTTTATAAGAAAGGCAGAAAGCCCCTCTTGTGTCCTCGAAGGAGGCAGAGAAGCTCCCCTCTGGCTCTAGTCAGAGAATCCCAACCCAAGCAAGTCCACCCTTGAAAATAAACATCTCCAGCATTGCTGGCTTTGGAAGACCCCATGGTGAGATACTGGAGCTTTTTTTCCCTCCAGATTTTGCTTTCTAAATATTTAGTTTTACTTTTCATCTTCACTTGTAGGCCAGACTTTTTTTTCCCTACCATTGAATTATTTCATCGTGTTCACCACAATCAAATAATAATAATAATAATAATAATAAATACTATCACCTGGTATAACAGCTTGCCTAGTCTATCTAACTTCTTGCTGTTGTTACTGAAGCTCCCAGTACAAGCATTCCCAGCTCATGGACGTCTAAGACCTTTGCTCTCATTCTTACATGTGTTGCTAGTGTTTTCCATATTTCTTTATGGTAGCAATTTTTCCTTCCCAAAATAACTTTCTTCATTCCTTGTAAGCTTCATACATATTTTACATGTTCTTGCCTCTTTTTTATGACATTATACATATTCTTGAAAGCTAGAAAATAATACAAGATTCTTGACTGGCATAGTACCACTGAATATATCTTTTTATAAGAAATAGTTTTTCTAATACACATCTTTGGCCAGGCGTGGTGGCTCACAGCTGTAATCCCAGCACTTTGGGAGGCCAAGGCAGGCAGATCACCTGAAGTCAGGAATTTGAGACCAGCCTGGTCAACATGGTGAAACCCTGTCTCTACAAAAATACAAAAAAATTAGCTGGACATGATGGCAGGTGCCTGTAATCCCAGCTACTCAGGAGGCTGTAGTGGGAGAATCGCTTGAACCTGGGAGGCAGGGGTAGCAGTGAGCCAAGATTGTGACGTTGCATTCCAGCCTGGGCAGCAGAGCGAGACTCTGTCTCAAAACAAAAAAAGCAGATCTTTGATATGGGAAGAAATGAGAAAGTTGTTTTTTAAGGGTTTCCCACCCTATAATATTCTGCTACAAATTACCCTGTTATGGTATGTTTCCAAAATTCTTTCAAAGTTTATGGTTTATAGTATTCAATAAACCTAATAGTTTATAAAATGTCTCAAAAAATAATCTCATGCCAAAAATAATTTAGTAGTAGGTGGTCTTTGTCTTGTAGTCACATTGTTTTGATATTCTCTTTAAGTTTCTGTAATTTACAGAGGCTGTTTCATCAGTTGGCATAAATTTCATGACAAAAATATTAATATGTAAGCAAAGTATATGAAATGATACTAAGAAGTAAATTATATTCCATATACAAAAAGACTAGAAAGACAACACCAAACCCTTTAATTAGACAGTGATATTATGAGTAGCTTTTTTTCTTCTCTTTTCTTTTCTGTATAGATCAAATTATTACATTGGGCATATATTACTTTTATAACATGAAAATACAGTAAATAGGGCGATGATAAGCTGCAGTGCTTGGGGAGAATGTTTAACCCAGGCCAGTTGCAAGAGAGTGAGAACACCCAGGCAGCTGTGGGAGCGGGCTCCGTGCCGTCCCCTGGCCGGTCCTGGCTGTCTTGCTGTGTTTTAGCACCTCAAAAGTTGGGACAGTGAAGAAAGACCATAAGAGCTAGAATGTTTTTAAAAGAAATGCATTCAATATGGTTTGTCTAGCTCTGACTAATGTTTGCAAACCCCAAATTCTGCTAAGCAAATGCAAGATTGCTTTTCCCTGTTAATTTGTCCCTGGGCCCTTCTTGCTTACTATGTTGTGGGTTGGAGAGGGGGTGAGTGACTTCTTTCTTTTCACCGTGTTTTCTCTCTCTCTCTCTTTTTTTTTTTTTTGAGACAGAGTCTTGCTCTGTCACCCAGGCTGGAGTGCAGTGGCTTCACTGCAACCTCCACCTTCTAGGTTCAAGTGATGATCCTGCCTCAGCCTCCCAAGTAACTGGGACTACAGGTGCACGCCACCGACATCTGGCTAATTTTTTGTGTTTTTCAGAGACTCAGGTCTTACCATGAGGTCAGGCTGGTCTCAAACTCCTAACCTCAAGTGATCCACCCACCTCTGCCTCCCAAAGTGCTGGGATTACAGGCATGAGCCACTGTGCGTGGCTATCTCTCACAGCGTTTTTTAAAACAACAGTGCGTTTTCACAACATTGGCCTGGTGAGGTGTCCAACCAAGTTTGAATTCTTAGCAGATACCCACGTGAAATTGATTTTGGGTATCTTTGACTGTTTTCCATGGGCTTTGCATGGAGGCAGTGAGAGAGAGTCTTTTTTTTTTTAAACCCAGTTTTTGAGAAGAGAGAGTCTTGGAATACATAGCATATGAACCCTTTTGTCACTGACAAACATCGAGAGGCATGTCTTGACAGGTATTTATGACAACACTCTGGGCTGGAATTCAGGGGTTAAGCAGCCTGGCAGTTCACCTAGAAGGGATGAAACTATCCAGAAGCATTTAGATGATAGTCAATGCCATGTAGGGCATCTCTGGGGGCAGGTGGCTCCTGGCACTGTAGACAAAGACCATTGATGCTTCCGTCTCCCAGTTGGAGGAGAGAGACATGCTGTGGACATCCCAGCAGCTTAGGGCCAGTGCCATGTAGCTATCTCTGTGTGGTTTCCTTCCCTCTGTCTTCCTACAACTCCTTCACTTTGGCCCCTGTGCTCTTTCTGGGCAGAGGGTGACAGGAGGCACTACATGGGTACATGCTTTTTTTCCTCCTGTTGGGATCAGCCTGGACTGTACCCATCACATGGGAGAACCCTGTCCAGGGACCAGCAGTTTATTTAACAGGGTTGGCCTTTGTCTCCACTCCCTGTGACCCGGCGCTGCCACATCTTTACCCAGGTGCATCACTGACATCATCGCTCGGCTGGACTCTAGAGAGCAGGAAACTGCTGGAGCATGTTTGGGTCATCAGTGATGTCACCTACTGTGAATGCCAGGTGGGGTTACTGGACTGAGGGCCATGAAAAGAGCAAGCTGCGGCCCCGCCCCGTGGACTCAACTGCCGTTCTGTTCTTTCTCACGTTTCAGTTCAGCTCACTTTGTTTTCTGTTCCCCTCCCTCGACTGTAAAAGTATGTACTGAATGTTTTGTTTCCTGCTGGATCTGATTCAGGTCAGTGAGGAAGTGCTTTGTGAGCTCAGTGGGGAGATGTTTCCTCCTCTTTCTACCGGCCCTACTTAGGGATGCACGGTTATACACTCGCTTCACTTGGTTAGGCATGGAGGAGAATTCATTCAGACCGCATAGGTTTAAATCAAATGCATGACCCTTCACATTTGCTAGAGATTTAGGGCCAGTTACAGTGAGACAATTAAACATTCACCTCCCCCCACCACCACCGAGCTGCACTTGGAGATGTATAAGCAGTAATTAATGTAGTAATGTGCTCCCCATGATGTGAGAGCGTGTGGAATGCCACTCGCCCCAGTGGTTCCGCCAGGACCTCCGCAGGGGGCATCTCGCCTGCAAATCACCCACTCCCTTTTTCTCCCTTCAGTCTCCACTTTGCCTACTTTTCCACCTGCACACCCACAAATAAACAAAGAAACTCTGAGCTTATTTTACAAAAGTCTTTGAAATGGTCCTCCTCTCTCCGATGCTCCTGGGCCCTGGTTGCCCCATCTGTGCAGTCTCTGATGAGAGTGAAATAAGCTGGGTTTGGCTCATGCCGTCCCATCTGGCCTCACTTTATTTGTGTCCCTGTGTCCCTTGCCTCCGATCCTGGGATCCTGGTGGTTTCCTCCTCCCCACCAGCTTGGGTCTTTTCCCCCAGTGTTCTTCCCTATCTCTACATCAGAATTTTCTGCTTTCTCCCAAATATGCATTTCCCTGGCCCAGGCATCCACTGCTTCCCGTCATCGTGAGGTCCCTGCAGCAGGTTGCCTGATGGTGTTGTGACCATGCCTTCCTGCACAGCCCAGGGAAAGCCACATGTATGTCTGTGTCATAGGAAAGGAGCCATCCCTGTCTCCTCGGGGTGGTGTGTTCATGGGGAAGGAAGGTGACCAGCGTTGTTCTCAGTTTCCAGAAACTGTTTATCATATTGACAAGAAGAAAGCTTTGTGACTCATGAGAATGATGTTTTCCTCTCTGGTACATAAGGTTATCTAGGTCCAATCCATTTGTGCAGAATATCTTCTCTCCCCCGGTGTGATGTACATTTATTTTTAGCATAAGTATAAAACTACTTTAAATGAAATCAGCCTCAGCCAGGGAAATAGGCTGAGTAATAATGTTGCCAGATATTTGTACCACTGAGTTGAGTTTGTAATTAACTACTGTTAATCCTCATGTGTTAGTTCTGACCTTTTACTCTTTGCATACATAGAAAAATGGTGTTTCCCTTCAGAGTCGAGGAGGGAAAATAAGAAAAGAAAAAAGATGCTTATAATACTTTTCTGTCCAGCCCTAAAATCAGCATATTGATCTATTATTTTTCCTAGGGATTGATGAAATATTGACTCATATACTTTCATACATCTGGTAAATATATATATATAGAGAGAGATGTTTTTCTTCTTCCACTTTCATCTACAACCTATTTGTTTTCTTCCCCCCCTCCCCATTTTTTGTTTGGATTCATAGCATAATTTGGCAACAAAGATTCATCTCAATTTAGAGCTTCCAAAAGGCACTCATAAAAGTATCTGCTGCTCATGCGTTTCTATTTCTCGTGTGCCTCTTAGTTGCATCCATTACACTTTTCTATCCCATCCTTGGCTAAGAGGCATATAATCAGAAGCAGCTAAGCAATGTATGCAAGGGAAATAAAATGAATGCAAACCGAGATACTCGTTCTGTAAATTAGATAGCCAGGCCACCCTCAGAGGCAGTTTGAGGGTTTAGTGGAAAGCCTGAATAAAAAGAGAAGTTGAACTTTTTAAGAAGAGGGTCAAGCTTTAAAACTGGAATTGGCTTTTCAAATTTAATGAGTAAAAGGAAACCCCCAAACTGGAATTGTAACTGTGGAGAAATGTGACTGATAATATCTGGAACTTGTGGCAGTTTACAGGCTTAACTATGTATGTGTTCCTTAAATTATCCACCGAGATATCAGATTACAATTAGTCCTCATTTAATGTCATCGACAGGTTTTTGGAAACTACCACTTTAAGCAATAGGATATATTGCATATGAAACCAGTTTTCCCATAGTCTAATTGATAGAAACAGGAGTTGAGTTACGAAGCCACACAGTACCTCCTTTCACCTAAAGTCAGTTTCCAGGAACCTGTCCACAATGTTAAGTGAGGACTTACTGTAAATGAAAATATTTGCAGTAAATTGCTTTTGAGAGAATTGGTTATCACATACTCTTTTCTGGGCATCATTGAAAATTCAGAATGTTTCTTTAGATCAGGCTGTACTCATGGTATAAAATCAGGGAGCAAGTATAAAGTCGGTGTAGGGAAATAATTTGTGTTAGATTAAATGATCCAGTGAAGGAATTTTATTAAGCCTCTAGAAGTCCCATAATGAAAATGTATAGCTGCATGACCAATCCCTGTAAGAATTTGCTGGGGTTTCTGCATTAAGTAGGCTTCCCAGGCCATTTGTAGTAAGGGTATTGTGATGTGTTAAGAAAGAGACCTAGAGCTGGGAACATAAAGAGGCCAGTTCCATCCTGGATGTCATCCTGTTTGACTTAACCCAACCCCAAGAATAAGTTGTAGAGTGTAGGACCCATGAAGGTTACCTACTGTGCTTCCCTGTACCTTCTATCATCCAGTCTCAGACATATCTGTTTCTTCTCTGAATGCATAGTTACTTGGGATTTCATGCTTTATTAATCTTTTCTCATACTGCTGTAAAGAATGACCTGAGACTGGGCATCTTACCTGCAAAATCACCTGCTTTATAGTTTATAAAGAAAAGAGGTTTAATTGATTCAGTTTCACAGGCTGTACAGGAGGCATGGCTGGGGAGGCCTCAGGAAACTCACAATCATAGTGGAAGGAAAAGGGGAAGCAAGACATCTTCACATGGTGGCAGGAAAGAAAGAGAGAGTGGAGGGGCAGTGCCACACACTTTTAAACAACCGGGTCTCATGAGAACTCAGTATCACGAAAACAGTAAGCGGGGAATCCACCCCATGATCCAATTACCTCCTACCAGGCCCCTCCTCCAACACTGAAGATCATTATTCATCATGAGATTTGGGTGGGGACACAGGGCCAAACCGTTTCACATGCCTTTCCCAGGACTGGTGTTGGACGAATGGTGCCCTTGTCACACCTGCCAGAATATACTCACCCACCTCGCCGCACTCCGTTTCTCTTTCAAGCACACCTCTGCACTTGTGCCGCCAGCTAAGGTTTAAAGCAGCTACTTCCTTTGTGTATCCTCTTACCTTACTTTCCAAGTCGCCTCACCCACTGTCCCCTGTTAATTAAGGTACCACCTCCCCGACTTCCCACTAGCAGTGTAGAGACTGTGTCTTCAGTTCTCCTGGCCTTCCCACAATGGGAAGTCCAGTGTACAACATACCCTAGGAGCCAACTAAATGTACCAGTGGCCTGCCAACCCTGCAGAAGGCTAGGGAATCTTCAAGGAGTCCGCTGCCAGTGGAAACTCACCAGTACTGGAATCCCAGGCTCCAAAAAAGTCTAGAAAAGTAAGTCTTTTAAGGAGCTGATAAGAGGTGCAAGTGCCCACAAGTCCTGTCTGCTCTTGACACCGTCCTTTTGGGATTAGCACGCTAGTCTTTCTTGTCAAACCAGTTATTGACCAGCAAGACTAAAAAACCAGGCCCAAGCACATTCTGTTCATGTGCTTAGATATGAACCTACGGATCCAGTATCCCACTGCAAAGCAAAAAATCAAACTGTTTTTCCCCTGTACTCTCACACTCAACACAGTGCACTTCTGTGGCTGACTGTGTGGGGGCTACTCCTCACATACCAAGCAACTCCCACAAACACCAGCCGGGTGTCCTCTTATTCAGTTCAGTCCTGACAGTGTCTATCTGGAGATCATGTTCGATTCCACAGATTTACTGCTCAGGCCCATGAGACCGGACCCACTTCAGGCACTAATTGCAAGTCCAAGCCACCCATACTTTTGACCACCTGGCTAAAAACCGGGTTCACAGCCGGGCGTGGTGGCTTACGCCTGTAGTCAATCCCAGCACTTTGGGAGGCCGAGGCAGGCGGATCACTTCAAGTCAGGAGTTTGAGACCAGCCTGGCCCACATTAACCCCATCTCTACTGAAAATACAAAACTTAGCTGGGCGTGGTGGCAGGCGCCTGTAGTCCTAGCTATTCTGGGGGCTGAGGCAGGAGAATCGGTTGAACGTGGGAGGCAGAGGTTGCAGTGAGTCGGGATCCTGCCACTGCACTCCACCCTGGGAGACAGAGCAACACTCTGTCTCAAAACAAACAAACAAACAAAACACCGGGTTCACATGAGCCCCTTCCTTGGGTTCAGTTAATCTCCTAGGATGGCTCACAGAGCTCACAGAAATACTTATTTACAGAGGTGTTATGATAGATACTGATTTTCGTCCTCTGGTCCTGGCTCCTAACTCCCATAACCCTTCTTACAGTTTTTTGTTCCAATGTTGGGGGTGTCAGGCCTCGGGGGCAGGCCTCTGTCCTTCCCTGCCCTCCTTCCCCTATAATGCTTCCCCCACTTCTGGTTGAGTGAGTGTCTTAAGACTCATGGGACGGTCCTACCCTACACCTAGAGGGAAGGAATGTGGGTATCATCAAGCTTCCATAAAAACCCAGGAGGATGGTTTTGGGTGATGGGTGAGGGTTCAGGGGGCTTCCGGACAGCCAGACATGTGGAGCCTCCCAGAGGGCAGGGCACCCAGGTAAGGCATGGAAGCTCTGCACCTCTTCCCCCCATACCTCACCCTACACATCTCTTCATCTGTGTCCTTTGCAATATCTTTTGTGTGTGTGTGGAGACAGAGTCTCACTCTGTTGCCCAGGCTGGAGTGCAATGGTGCAATCTCGGCTCACTGCTATCTCCACCTCTCAGGTTCAAGTGATTCTCCCACCTTAGCCTCCTGAGTAGCTGGGATTACAGGCACCTGCCATCATGCCCAGCTCATTTTCGAATTTTTAGTAGAGGCAGGGTTTCACCATGTTGCTCAGGCTGGTCTTAAACTCCTGACTTCAGGTGATCCGCCCACCTCAGCCTCCCAAAGTGCTGGGATTATAGGCGTGAGCCACCTCGCCCAGCCTGCAATATTCTTTATAATAAACTGGAAATGTTAAGCATGTGTTTCCCTGAGTTCTATAGGCTGCTCCAGCAAATTAATCAAACCCAAACAGGGAGTCCTAAGAACCCCAATTTGAAGCCAGTCGGTCAGAAGTTCCGGACTTGTGACTGATGTGGTGAGGGGCCACTCAGCCCTGTGGGATCTGGCACTATCTCTGGGTAGACAGAGTCAGGACTGAACTGGAGGAGACCCCTACCTGGCGTCCACTGCTTGGTATGTGGGGAAACCCTCTAGACATTTGATCACAGAAGCCTTCTGTGTTGATGACTGTTGTGGTACAAGAGCAGACGAAAACATGGTTTGAAGAGAGCTTTTCCCAACTCACTTATGTTTACCAGTTTATTATAAAAGATGCAGATGAATTGATGCATAGGGCGAGGTCTGTGGAGTTGGGGTTCACCTCCCTCCTGGCACAATGATGCCTTCACCAATCAGGAAACTCATCAAGTCTTGTCCAAGGGTTTTTGTAGAGCTTAATCTCCAGTCCCTGACCTCCACCTTTCCTGAAGGTTGATGTGTGGGGCTGAAAGTTCCAGCCCCCCAGTCTTCTAACTTGGTCTTTCCATCCTGAGGCTGGCTGGAGGCCCACCCCGTCACTCCGTTACCTTAAGCTCAGGTGTTATTGAAGGAGCTCTTTATGAATATAGCAAGGCACCCCTCTCACTCAAGAAACTTCAAGAGTTTTAGGACCCCTGTGACTAGAACCAAGGACAAAGATGAAATATATTTCATATCATAGCACACCCACCAGATTGGATCGCGGGGCTGTGCGGCCTTTAACGTGGAAGCTCCTTGACCGCATTTTCCACCCAGGCACTGCCTTTCTCATTTCAGGCTGCATCACCATCACCATCATCACCATTGCCTGTTCTTAGCCAAGGTCACACGCCTTCCAAATGCTTCATACAGATTAGCTCATTACTCCCCATACTCACCCTGGGAGCACAGCCAGTGATAAGGGATAGAGTCCTGGGTGTTCTGTGGGTACTATGGCTTATGGGATCTTTGGCCAAGAATAACTGCACTTGCAACATCTTCGTCTTTCTTTTCAGTAGGTCAGTCAGCATGTACTCACTGGGCCGTGCCTGCTGAGCACGGAGACACTTCCTTGTGATGTGTCTGCCACCCACCAGAGGCAGCAGGATGCTTGGATCAATAAGGCATAAACACCCAGAGAATTAAAGCAAGTACGTTAGTGCAGCCCTTGCCAAAAGAAAGATGTAAGTGATTAATGCAGTAGATGTTCAAATACGGCAGAGACCACAGTGGACAGCTAGGACAAGAATGCTGGCTAAGGAGTGGGGCTTGCGGTGATGCTAGGGCCTTTGAGACACTGCAGGCCCATCACCCTGGCCACCGCTTCCTGAGGGAGGCAGGAACTGAGGCGGGAGACCTGGAGACACCTGTGCATTAGCCTGGGGGCTTGTTGATAAGGAGCGTCCAGTGGGGGCTGTAACATTGGAAGTGGAGAGGCTGGCATGTGTGCTGGGAGACTCAGTGGAGCGGAAGTTGCCGGGACTGCCAAGGGATGGGATGTGAGGAAGGTGTCCAAATGAGACCCGGGGACCTGGAAGGATGGACCAGAGAGAGCCACGGCTTTAAACCGGCACAGCATTGAAGTGACTGACAGACCCGCGACTGCCTCCGCCGAGGCCAGCATTTGACTTCCTGCCAAGTTGGCCATTGGACAGTTAGAAATCATTTTTGGAGTTCAAGAGAGAAGCCAGGGCTAAAAATTGGGGAGTTATTTACATTGGGAGTGATATACAGTCTCTACATTTCCATCCAGTTCATAACATTCTTGTGTGTCTGCTATGCACTGTGTGCTGAGGTTACCAAGACGGGAAAGACCCAATCCCTCCCTGGAAGCTTAGTGTTGGCAGACAAGCTGAAACATGCAAACAAAGGGCACACAGGTGCCAGGATGCAGAGGGACATGGAAGAAGGTTGGTTGCTTCTCTATCCAGGAGTGCCCTGAGGTGTCCTAAAAAGAGGAGCATTTATGACTCTGGCAGGGTGGCGCATTCCAGACAGCAGTGGGCAGGAGCCCGACTCCAGAGTGCCTTAGAGGCTACAGCTGGGAGTTGAGCTGGACCCTGAAGGCAGTGGGTGGAGCCTTAAGAAGCCCTTAACCAAGGGGTGAGTGGGATCAGACCATTGCCCAGCTCCGGCAGCGCCGTTACTAGCAGCCTGTGTGAATGCGGGTCCCCTCTTAAGTGCCCGCCATGCAGGGGCTCTGGGTCATTCTTCACTATCTTTATTCAGAAAAGCAAAACTCCCAGCTGTTTCTCCTACCTGAACTGTGTGAGCCCAAGCTGGCCCCAGGATGGATCTTGTCCTAGGTAACCAGGAAAACCTAAAGTGTCAGAAGAGGTAGCTCCAGGCTGGGTCAAGGGTTAAATGAGCCATGACTGCACTGAGATCCCCTGTCTTGGGGTGCTGAAACAATAAGGCTATACCCGTCTAGTCATTAAGCCTCATTGTGGTTTCTAAATGGGCTATTATTTGCTACAGTTCAAAAGTTGCTTGAAACTATATTATACAGTAAATAGAATTGCCCTGCAAACAAAGGAGGTAATCTCTTCTCTGAGATACCGCGCAGTAGTTGTCCAACTAGAACACATATTTCTGATCCATGAGAATCCTCCACTTTCAACTTACTTGCTGCTAGATCCCAGTTATTATAAGGCCATGGAGAGCAGTAGCCTGGTTTCCATTATCTTCGCCCTCTTTTTTTTATGGCATGGTTGACACCACTTCCAGTAGCAAAGAGTTAACTTGTCATCAAAGCCGTAAAATCACAAAGATAAGTGAAAAGTTCTCTTTTGTACTTTAGCATCCAAGAGGACTGTAATTTCCAACTACAATGCTCAAAATAACAGATAGTTTTTACTTTTGGCCTGAAAATGCATATATGACCTTGCCGGAGGACTTGTCTGCCACCATCAGGTCTCTTGGCTGAAGGCGCTCAGTCTAGCTTCCAGGTCCATGCTGTTGTTGGTGTTCCCTTGAAGTAAATGCATTCTGAATTTAGCAAATTATTCCTTTTGTAATCCTCTGTGCCATCTAAAAACAACATAGTTTAAAACGCTGGCCAGGCACAGTGGCTCACGCCTATAATCCCAGCACCTTGGGAGGCTGAGGCGGGCGAATCACCTGAGGTCAGGAGTTCCAGACCAGCCTGACTAACATGATGAAACCCCGTCTCTACTAAAAATACAAAAATTAGCCAGGCATGGTGTTGGGCACCTATAATCCCAGCTACTTGGGAGGCCAAGGCAGGAGAATCACTTGAACCTGGGAGGCAGATGTTGCAGCGAACTAAGATTGCACCACTGCACTCCAGCCTGGGTGACAGAGCAAGACTCCATCTCAAAAAAAAAAATGCTTATCATCGTATAGATAGCTGTAAAGTTATCTATAAGCTGTATAGAAAGCTGTAAAGAACTTTACAGTTCTTTATTATTTATGATAACAGTAACTGACTCTTTGTGAAAGCTGGTTTGTAATCTGCAGGTTATTTTAATTTTGATAATGCTATTATTTTAACTTTATGACAAGTTTGTCATAAAGAGTGGAACTTGTTCTTTTGAGATGGAAACATTTTGGCAGGGAGAGAGAAGAGAGACATCAGACCACCTAACAGCCAGGTTCCAAGGGGAGATTCATTCAGGTTCTTTGAAGTGTTTTTAATTTTCATTTGAGGCATAAATTGGAACCTTATATCTTTCTTTGGAGTAGGAAGTATTTCAGACAGAAAAAAAAAACAATGGCTACAACGACATCACAAAAAAGAACAGAAGGTTTCATGGACAGTGATAAAATTAAGCTTATGAATTAGAACTTCAGATGGGAATTCTTATTTGGAAAGTAAATGGTTAATGGTACATGGAAACCCTGATGGTGGATCTTTGCCACACTGGAAAAACCTGTGTTCATAAATCCTTCTCTAGCACGTCTTTGTCATCACAGCGTCAAGCTGAGGACAGTGATGGAGTGCTCTGGTTCGTCTGAAGTGCACGAGTCCCCTTTGCAGCAGACTCTGACATTCCCGGCCCTCTCTGGAGTGTTCCCAACATGCAGTCACTGCTCTCTACATCACTACTTTAAAAACTAAAACTCGGCCAGTGACAGTTCACTAACTCTTCAAAGATCTTGACTTGTACGTTTTTCCCTGCGTCTTCTCTATTGAGCATGTGAACTGACATCTTTCTACCCCCAAATAATCAGTTCTTTCCCCCTAAATAGAATTGGTAATCCAAAAAAGACTCATTGAAAGGAAGTTAAAGATAAGTAATGCCTAGGTAGTTTCAGGACCAGAATGATTGTCTCTAAATATGTGCAGTGATTACATGTTTAAAATGTTTAATGACTTGGAGAAATAGTGTGCTGAGTGGAGAAAAATGACATTTAGTAGAACATAATGTCAACAATGTAAAAATACATAGACAAGCAAGCAGGAATAAAGGAATGTTGAAATAAATTACAGTCATAAAAATTAAAACCATAATTCGGCTGAGCATGGTGGCTCACGCCTATAATCCCAACACTTTGGGAGGCCAACATGGGCAGATCACTTGAGGTCAGGATTTCGAGACCAGCCTGGCCAACATGGTGAAACCTCATTTCTACTAAAAAATACAAAAATTCGCTGGGCACGGTGGTGGGTGCCTGTAATCCCAGCTACTCAGAAGGCTGAGACAAAAGAATCGCTTGAACCCAGGAGGTGGAGTTTGCAGTGAGCCAAGATCACACCATTCGCTCCAGCCTCGGTGACAAAGGAAGACTCCATCTCAAGGGGAGAAAAAAAAAAGAAAAAAAAAACATAACTAGGACATTTATTGAGCACTTAATAGGTGCCAGCTAGTGCTCTGAGTGCTTTGCGTGAATTAACTCATTAATGCCCCCAGCACCTCTTGAGGCAGGTTAAAATCTCCATCTCAGTTTTACACGCAAGGAAACCAGAGCATAGAGAGCTTCAGGAACTTCCCCTCCTCATAAAGATAGAAAATAGCAAAACCAGGATTCAACCCCAGAATATTATACCTCCCATCTTTGTGCTGACTCTATAGTCTTATTTTCACATCCTATGAGTTACTGTCTTGATTCTGAGAACCACATAATAAGAAAGGGTAGCTTTCAGTTATCTACTCTTGCTTGATAATGCATTAATTCCAGGGAGGCTTTAAAAGTTTAGTAAATTTTAGGATAAATTTTCGAACCGTTATTTCCTACTGGCTGTCAGAAAGCTGTGCTGCTGAAAGGGGAAAATGTCTATGGTGCTTTGTGGAGATTTTCCTACACCTTTTCTGGGTGACCAGTCACTTGCACTCTGGAACTCTTCTAAAGCAGATATGGCCCATTACATGTCATGGTGTGGATCCTGGACTTTCTGTCCTCCGTTAGGTTCATATTCCTGAAGCAGGTCTAGAACTGTTTTCTGAGACTTGCCCTGGCTGCTCTTTCTGTGTTTAGGGTGGGTTAATCACCTCTTTAGGTGAGCGACTTGGTTTGGGTCCACAGATTCACAAAAGAATTGTCAACCCTGTGGCCAAGTGACTGGAGTGCTGGGCATGGGAGTGCATTCTGGCGTGGCAGAGTAGATTCGCTCCATGTCACTGCCAGAGAACAGGACTTTGAACCATCAGCCGCCCGGCTTTTTCTGAAAAGCCCACTTGGGCACTGGCATCTGGAGAATTATCTGAAGAACACAGTCTGTCGGTTCCTCTGGAGATGGTCTGGTTTTTATCCCCAGACCAAGCTGCACGTCTTAGAGCTGTGCACTTATATGGGGTGGCAATTGCTTTCAGTGACACGTCCTGTAACGTCATGTTCTTGTCACCTTTTGAAGGACACTGGTGCTGTAGGGAAAATCCTCACCAACACTCGACAGCAGGGCGCTGTTCTCTCACCTGCTGACACCTCTGGAGAGCTCACAGAAAGGGTTTCCTGGGTTGCTCCTCTTGCAAGCAGGACTTCTACTGTAGGCTTAAAGCTACAGCCTGTGTGCTTGTGTGTTTGCCCACAGGGTGGTCCGACCTGGGAGGGAAGGGACAGATCTTAGCCATCTCTGAATCCTAAATGCCAGGCCTCGCACTTGGCACACAGTAGGTTCCATTTGTGGATGAATTTCTTCCAGTCCTGACACTAAATTTTTTTTTTTTTTTACTATGTTTGTTGTTGCTGTCTGTTCTGTTTGTATTTTGGGGCTTTTTGCTTTTTTCCCCAGGGAATGAAAATGCCTTCTCCATATGAACCAGGCATATCCTGGGGCTGGGGCTGAGTGTCCTTCATTGTTTGCTCTGATTGTAACTAAGGAATAGCTCAGCTCTAGTAATTGCAGGCTTGCTGACCCCAATGCCTGCCTTCTAACTGCACCTTGACTCTGAGCCAGTATATATTCTCCACGATCCTGATTTCTGTCAATCTAATTTTAAATTTCATTCTAAGGCAAACCTGCTCATGTTCTTTGCTGAAATCAACCTCTCCTTTCTGGAATGGACATACAGAAAATTGGAGGCAAAGTATAATGGTGGTTGTGCCTCAACTGCTTAAATACCTCAGAGACTGGCCTGGTGCGGTGGCTCACACCTGCAATCCCCTCACTTTGGGAGGCTAAGGTGGGCGGATTACTCCTGCCCAGGAGTTTGAGACCAGCCTGGGCAACATAGCGAGAACTCATCTCTACAAAAAATTGACTGGACATGGTGGTGTACACCTGTAGTCCCAGCTACTCAGGAGGCTGGGGTGGGCAGATTGCTTGGGTCCAGGAGGTGACAGCTGAAGGGAGCTGTGATTGAGCCACTGCACTCCAGCCAGGACAACAGAGTGAGACCCTGTCTCAAAAAAACCAAAAGACCCAAGAGGCCTAGGCTTCCCCACCCCCTGCCAAAAATCCACACACATGCATATACAATAGGATAGTATTTCTCCCTTTTCTTTCTCAGAACATTCCACAGAATAGTCTTATCTTTGAAGAAAGCAGTACGCAGAACCTTTGTTTGTTTGTGATGGAGTCTCACTCTGTCACCCAGGCTGGAGTGCAGTGGTGCCATCGCGGCTCACTGCAGCCTCCACCTCCTGGGTTCAAGTGATTCTCTTGCCTCAGCTTCCCGAGTAGCTGGGATTACAGGTGCATGCCACCACGCCCAGCTAATTTTTGTGTTTTTAGAAGAGACAGTTTTACCATATTGGCCAGGCTAGTCTCGAACTCCTGACCTTGTATGATCTGCTTGCCACCACCTCCCAAAGTGCTGGGATTCCAGGTGTGAGCCACCACGTCTGGCCTGAAGCCTTATTTTTACTGCTGTTCAGAGAAGCTGTGGCTTATTTCCATAGAGGGCTTGAGCTTTGCCTTTTCTCTTGCTCATTTCTTACCTACCAAGAGCTTAAGCTGGTTTACTGCACTGACATTCTAATGAAATATAAATAGCTTCGCAACAGAGAGATAAGAAAGAGGAGGAGCTAGTATAGCGGGACCCTCTGGGTGGGTCAGGGCCAGCTGGGGCCCTGCCAGGGCTCTGAGTGGAGGAGGTAGCGTGAGAGCACTGACGCTCTGGCTCTGTTACATCCCTTTTTGGCCTTTGTCCTGGTAGAGGCTGCATTTCTGATCTTACAGAAAGCTGTGGGCACACTGTGCAGAAATGTGTTTGTTTTGCTTGCTTTGAAGGATGACCTGCTGGCTGACAGCCAGCCAGAATTATGAATTCCATATATATTTGCAGATTTTCAGTATGAGAGATGGCAGTTATCCTACAGAAACCCATTTAACCCCCGAGGAGGAGCTGTGTGGTGAAGACTTATTTATGGGAGTCCATGTAATTTGCCTCTGTAAGAAGGGACAGCCGTGGCTCAGGCAGGCCCATGCAGCCCTCCTTTTCCAGAGCTCCTGCTCCTGCCTGAGTGGCTTGTCCTGGCCTGGCCATGTGAGCCTTGTGGATGTGTGCCCATCAGTCAGGGTCCCCTGTGCTGTGGACCAAGGGTTGTTTTTGACTGTTTTAACTTATTTGATAGCATCTCATCAATATTACAGGCATGTACCACCACGCCAGGCTAATTTTTTTTGTATTTGTAATAGAGACGGGCTTTCACCATATTGGCCAGGCTGGTCTTAAACTCCTGACCTCAGGTGATTGTCCGTGTCAGCTTCCAATGTGCTGGGATTACAGGCCTGAGCCACCACACCTGGCCCACAAAACTTATAAAGAAAGTGTGTTTGTATTTTAATCAGAGTTAAGGCAGCGCCTCAGTGAGGGGTAGGAGGAGCAGTGGTAAGCATGCTGAAGGAGTCAGGCTCTCTGGGCTGAAAGTCCTGCCCCGGCCACAGAGCAGCTCCCTTCGTCCTGAGGTCAGATGATGTTCTCCAGGCCCTTTTAGCTCCAGGGTGCTACAGTGCTAAACTGGTTATTATTGTTGTGTTGGTTTTGAGATAGAGTCTTGCTCTGTGCCCAGGCAGGAGTGCAGTGGCATGATCTCGGCTCACTGCAACCTCCACCTCCTGGGTTCAAGTGATTTTCCTGCCTGCGCCACCACGCCCAGCTAATTTTTGTATTGGTAGAGATAGGGTTTTGCCATGTTGGCCAGGCTGGTCTTGAACTCCTGACCTCTGGTGATCTGCTCAGTTCAGCCTCCCAAAGTGCTAGAATTGCAGTTGTGAGCCACCACGGGTAACCGTAATTGTTGTTTTTTTCCAATCAGAATTATAAAATTTGAAAATTGCTTTTTGATGAGAAATGAGAACTACCCAAGGAGTAAAATGCTCTAAAAGCCATCAGATCCTTCCCAAAGTATTGAGGCACTGCTCTTCCCATTTTGTTAAATAAGTTTTTTTCCTGAAACTCTTTGTGATATGAAGTATTCTTGCTAATCAAGCTGCCTGGAGACTCGCATTTCCCAGAGCGGTTTTGAAAGTGGAAATGATGCTGCATTTCCCAGCCACAGTGTGGAGGGCAGCTATGCTCTCCGCACGGCGCGTCTGCTGCTCAGTTACAGGATGGTGGGAGGGCTCCAACTCCGTGTGTTACACCATGCGCTAGGGAGTCACCCGTTTTATTTACAAGTGGGTTGATGGTTTCAGTGGATTTTGGCTTTGCCTGGTTCCAGACTCAAATCCTTTCACTAATGTGGGGCGGGGCAGGTACAATAGAGACTTGAACAAGGACATTGGGATTTAAGGGAAGGGCAGTGCAGGCCAAGGTCAACCGGAGGACATCTCTAAGATGAACAGCACTGAATTTGTGGGAAGAAACACAGAAAAATCTGTTGTAAACAACTCAGTTAAATAATTAATTGTATTGCCTTGGGCTGGAATAGGGGCGCCAGAAGGTATAGGACCACGTGGAATTTAGAAAAGGGAGCACTGAAGAATGAGGTTTTATTGTTGGCACCAAGAGAGTCCAGGTGCTAGAGTTCTCCCCTTGGAAGTGACTAACCCTCTCCCTTTTCATACACAATCCTCACGCAAACAGAGATGATTGATTTGCCCATTCTAGCTTAATGGACATATCACTGCGCAACCACACAAATGCCTCATTTCTAATTCGCTCGCTTAGTATTTATTGAGGAATACTGGGTACTAGGCCATGAGAAAAACAACAACAACAATATAGGCCTAGACCTTGCACTTGAGGAGTTCACAGGCTAGAGAGGCACATAAGTTAAGTGTAGAGACAGCTGAAAGAGCTGATGCCTGGGACAGAGGGGGAGCCCCCTGCTCCAGGAGCCAGGGAGCAGATGGCACGGGGGACTGGTAGGGATAGGGAAGTCAAACGAGGAATGGGGTTACCTAAGTTGGATCATGAAGGACAAGAACAGGCTCACAAGGTGCCCAGGGACAGGGAGGCAGTGAGTCCGCAGCATGAAGGCAGTAGAGAACATTGCTGTAAGCCTTTCCCATGGCCACTGCGGGGGGAGGAGACAGGAGATTTGGAATGAGCTGTGACACTGGGTGGGAAAGCAAGACCCAGGTCTTGTGAGGCCTTGAGCATCAAGCTTACGAGTCAGGACTTTATTCTGCAGGCCTGGGGATTTTAAGCACAGCAATATCATAACTGCGTTCACATTTCAGAGCGATCACTCAGGCAGCAGTCTGGAAGATAGGGTGGAAAAATGAGAGATTACAGCCATGAAGACTGATTTAGAAGGCAGTAGGCAAGAAATACCCAGGGACTCACCTGAGGTGGAGGCGGGAGATGGGAATGAGAGAGATCACAGAGCTTGAATGAACTAAACTCAGTGCACAGGAGAGGGGAAGGGAGAATTCAAAAATGGTTCTTAGATTTCTGACTTGTTCCCCAAGTGAGTGGGGTTGTCATTTATTTAGATAAGCAATAAAGAACTTAGAAACAATTTTAGGAGGAAGATAGTTGTGTTGAGAGCTCCCAACACCATGATTTATTACAGCACAAGGATACAAAGCAAAATTAGCAAAAGGGAACAGCACGTGGGTTCAGGTCCAGGGGAGCCCAGGCGCAGGCTTCCAGAGCCCTGTCCCCACAGAGTCACACAAGGTACACTTAATTCCTCCAGCATGATGACACCTGAAATATTGTCTGCAGGGGACACTCATTAGAGACTCATTCCCCAAGGTTTTGATTGGGCAATGGTCACGTAGCAAATTTCAGACTCCCAGAACAAAAGCAAATGTTCAGCATAAACCATTCTGTTTGTACAGTGAGCCCCTCTTATCAGTTGGAGGATAGTTGAAACCTCCCACAATCCAAGTTCTCAGAGCCAGGCCTGTTACATTATTTCTTTCCTACACAGTAATGAATTTGGTTACTAACATGTTGTATCTGAAGCATTTATTATAATTTACAGTGAAGATGTCCACTGCACAGTTCGGTATTGAGTCTAAGGTTCAATGGAAGACATCTGTGCTATCGATGAAAGTTTCTGGAGTCATTAGCCCCTCAAAGGGTCATTAAAACCAGGTCTTCCAAAGAGAAAGTCTAACCCTGTATTCCTTTAAACCTCCATGCTAGAGATCATCTAGTTCTTCACATTATAAAAATGAGAAAACTGAGTCCCCAACCACGTGGCTTGGTTGCACATTTTTCTATTTCAAGTCTATTACTCTTTCCATCATTCCAGACTGCCTCACAAAGTGACAGAGTCAGGCATTGTTCATCAATGAACAAAGTGACATTTAGGGTATAAATCAGGCCCTTGTAAGTTGGGTTAATACAGCTTACTTCTTAAACATCCTGGTCCTTGGACCCTGAAAAGGAAAACTGATCATGTCAAGGCCTCTACTTGGAAGGAATTTATAAGCAACCTCTCAGTCAACTGTCCATGTTCAATCCACCTTGATTTACAAAGAACAGTGAATCATTAAGACCATTCTCTCCACTTTGCTCTTGTGTCTGCTCAACAAATTTTTATGTTTGCAGGCACTCTGTTAGCCACTAGAAATAAAAGGATAAATGGGACAAAGTCTTTGTCCTCAAGTTTCTTATATTCTAGAGTCAAGAAAGAGATAGATGAAGAACACATCTTACATATCAGGGCTGTGTTGAGGGCAGGAGTAGGCAGAGTAACCCTTTGGATATGGGATATGAAAATAAATCAAACTCAAAACAAGTTCATTATTTGCTTGACGCTCTGGTAAAAGATAAAGTGAAACCTGCAAACTGTGCAATGAAGTTGCTGCTGTACATTTATCCAGTTTTGGATTTCGTTCTTGGATGGCCTTTAATTTGGATGGAACGGTACGAGACAGCCATATATACAGCTGTTGCTCTTGAAGACATCCGCTTCACTCAACACATGTGATTTGGCTTTGGTCTTTGGTGTTAACTTTGATGCCTAAAGGCGTGACCTTCCCTGATGCTCACCCCAGCCCTTTAGGACCAGATTAGATATATTTGCATGTGTTTGCTGGCTGCTTTTTGTACAGTGATAAATCTCACCTATAATAATAATAGGCAACTTTGCAATATTCTAAGTTGTCTTGGGGGATATCATCAAGTAGGTGTCAAGTCAAACTTAATGGTAGACCATAAATTTTAAAACAAGTTGCAGGTCATTTGTATAGTCTCAATAGATATATATTTTAAAAGAAACAAAAATTTTCCCTCTTGAATCTTTATTCCTATCTCAGCTTCATTTATTGCCTCATTTGTCATCTAAACGGTCTTTGTTCTTAGAGCTTTCAAACATGATTAATTGACATTGTGCAGCATAGCACAGGGAAGAGGTTGAATATTTTGTATGATGAGTAATCTAGTTAACCGCCCATCTTTCTTTTCAACTTCACCAACAAATATGTCTTATGCAGATGTAAGGGCAGTTTGCTTATTTCCCTGTTTAAAATTGTGTCCTATTAGCTTAGTATAGCATGCTTCTTTTCCATTAAGCTAGCCAAAAATAATATTGACAAATTCATGAAGGCTTCCATCTGATACTACTGCAAGCTTATGCAAATAGATTTAGACAGTTACGGGAATGCAATAATTAAATAATTAAACATCCAAATGTCAAGAATAGGATAGGAAGGAGTAACTGGCCTCACGTTGGAAGTTAATGAAGTGTTTGAAAATATACCTTTAAAATCAAAGATGTAAATTTGTGTTTCAGGGCTTTTTTTTTTCATATTTGAATAAAGCACAGTATAATATTATAGTTGCTGCAGGAAGTTATGAGCCTTTCTGGAAGTGCTTATTTTCAGTACATGCTACTTCGAATTTTAAAAGACATTCAGTGTATCTTTGTCATGAATCTCTCCACTGGGACCAGGCCACTCCTGGATGAACTCACAGATGGAGAGCGTCTCAAAATGCAAAATTCAAATTGTCTTTTAAAATATGCTATTTTAAAGTTCTGGAGAATGAAAGCATGAAAATAAGCCAGTACTTGGCAAAAACAGTCCATTTGAAGAGTTGTCTCTTTAAAATCTCTGATTTCACTTATAGAGCTTGCTTCCAAAGAAATGTATTGTGTATGTCATAAGTCTAAAATGTTTTCCTTTTTTTGCCATTTTCAATTCCCGATAAATATTCCTGAAGTGTTAAATTATTATTATTCTTTTTCTTTTTTGAGACAGAGTCTTACTCTGTCGCCCAGGCTGGAGAGCAGTGGCGTTATCTCAGCTCACTGCAACCTCTGCCTCCCTGGTTTCAAGTGATTCTCTTGCCTCAGCCTCCCAAGTAGCTGGGATTACAGGCTCCTGCCACCACACCCAGTTAATTTTTTGTATTTTTAGTAAAGAGGGGGTTTCAGCATCTTGGTCAGGCTGGTCTTAAACTCATGACCTCATGATCCACCCGCCTCAGCTTCCCAAAGTATTGGGATTACAGGCATCAGCCACTGTGCCCAGCCAGTGTTAAATTATTTTTAACTTGTTAGAAATAATTGTCCCATAACTTACTGAAGATTGGTTTAATATTCACTACTGTTCCCCATAAAACTCTTAAAATATTAAAGCAACTTATAGTTTAAAACTTTTCAAGGTAGCAAGTATGTATTACTATTCTTTTTTTCCTTGAGACGGAGTCTCCCTCTGTTGCCCAGGCTAGAGTGCAGTGGTGTGACCTTGGCTCACTGCAACCTCTGCCTCCTGGGATCAAACAATTCTCCTGCCTCAGCCTCCCAGAGTAGCTGGGACTCCCACCATGCCCAGCTAACTTTTTGTGTATTTTTAGTAGAGACGGTGTTTCACCATGTTGGCCAGGCTGCTCTTGAACTCTTGACCTCAGGTGATCCACCCACCTCAGCTTCCCAAAGTGCTGGGATTACAGACATGAGCCACCGTGCCTAGCCACTATTCCTTTTTTTTTTTTTTCTTTTTTATGGGGAGGGGATGAAGCTTTGCTCTTGTTGCCCAGACTGAATTGCAATGGCATAATCTCACCTCATCACAGCCTCTGCCTCCCAGGTTCAAGTGATTCTCCTACCTCAGCCTCCCACATAGCTGGGATTACAGGTGTGCGCCACCAGTACCCGGCTACTATTCTTAAATGACCTTCTGCACATCTCTGTAGTTTTGTGTCTGGCGATGGCATTTAATTTTGGAGTATCTGGACTGCCACTCCAGTCTAACAGCTGGGGGCTGTTAGCAAAGGGGGCATTTTTCATGTGAGTAAGCGAGCATAGCCGTGCTGACCATCTTCCCTATCCAAAGGGAGGGCCTGGCAGGGACTCAGGCTGCCCTAACTCCCCTGCCCCCAGCTACCTCTCACTGCTCCCCTGGCCTCTTCCTCTTCTCCAGCTAGTGGGGCCTTATGCTTTCTGTGTTTGTCAGGGCTGTCTTGTGGTTGTGGCTACAAGTAAGACAAACTCAACTCGAGCTTATTCAAAGAGAGGGAATGGATTGTGCTAGGCTAGATCTGGCTTTAGCCACAGCTGGATCTAGGCTTCTGGCATTTGTGCTCGGTTCCTCAGCCTGGCATCCCTGGGAGTGATGCCTTCTGTTAAGAGTGATCTGCTTCAAACTCACAACTCCCTGTCCAGAGGAAGAGGAACCTTTTCTCTTTCATCATCTGCACAGCAATATTCAGGAATCTTCTATTGGCCTCATGTGCCCCGTTCTAATCCACCCCTGTGTGCAGCCAGGGAGTGGCTGTCACCTGCCCATCCTGTGCATAGGGAAGGGGCAGACCCACCTGTGCCACATGGGGTGGCCACCACGGCCACAAGACCAGGACAGGCGTGCTGATGAGGCCAGACCCCAGGGCCGCTGCTCAGACCATATTTGGTCTGTAGAGTAAGAGAACCAAATGTCTCCCACAGGCAAAAACTACTCTTCAGATCTTTTAATTGTAGGTGTATGTTGGAGTCCACAAAATACAAAGTTATTTAGTAGCATAACTAAATGTATAGTAGCTCCTTCTCATTATGTATTTTCATGTTGATAGGATTCTGCTACCGTGGGAATTAATTTTCTTCATCAAAAGCGGTTTCCATACTCACAAAGGTTGAATAGCTTTGGGCTTTTAAAAACAATGTTTTGGCTTTGAAAGAACCACAGGAAGAATGTCTGTAGTCTGTTGTTGGTTCTTCCAAAGAGCCATTTTTACCCTGATGCTTTAGGAACCCCGAGCCTGGATCCTGTCACGGTTAAGCTCTCATCTTATTCCCACAAAATTTCTAGAGCTACTCATCGTTTTCCTTTCACCTTCAGCTCATTAAAGCACTTAGGTCTCTGTGGTCCGTATTAGTAAGTGTTAAAAAATGTGTCAATTTCATTATTATAAAATCAGGTTATATTAGTTTGACTAGTTAAAAACATCCCAGTTATTTAATCTTTTTTGTTTTTTGAGATGGAGTCTAGTTCTGTCACCCAGACTGGAGTGCAGTGGCATAATCTCAGCCCACTGCAGCTTCCACCTTCCATGTTCAAACAATTCTCGTGCCTCAGCCTCCCACGTAGCTGGAATTCCAAGTGTGCGCCACCACACCCAGCTAACTTTTGTATTTTTAGTAGACACAGGGTTTCACCATGTTGGCCAGCCTGGTCTCAAGCTCCTGGCCTGAAGTGATCCACCCTCTTTGGCCTCCCAAAGTGCTGGGATTACAGGCGTGAGCTACTGTGGCCAGCTAATCATTTTTTTTTAAAGCACAATTTGTGTTATGTTCAGGGGTAATAGGTGCCAGAGGAGAGAGATCCAAGATGGCCGATTAGCAACAGCTCAGGAATGTAGCTCCCAGTGAAAGCGCAGAGAACGAGTGGATGCCGCACTTTCCGACCAATTTTTGTTGCCCACAGACCGGGAGATTCCCGGCAGAGGAGCCACACGGGTCGCCAG